>JAOXNR010005317.1:0-35649 GCA_028571225.1 Parsonsia alboflavescens
ACAATGACCATTCCGTTTCTAGTGTTTCCTTGTCTAGGTTGCAAGACTTTGAAGGCACAAGCAAGATGAAGGAAGACCAGGACAACAAGAGGATGAGTGCTATGTTAAAGTGGTACTCTCTCATATCTACTCTTGGTGATAAATTGTTGAATTATGAGCATGAACATATGTTTTCTATTATTAAATATGATTGTGGAAATGCTTATGATGTTCATAAGCAACATGCTATTACTGAAATTCTTGAGCATAATGATTCCATGTTGACAGGAAGTGAGTCTTATACTTTTATAAGTCTTGCTAAAGCTCTCATGGATTTTAAGTTTGTGAAGGAGTCATATGTGATTGAATGTGGGACTAGAAGTGAGATTCATGCTGGTGGACGTAAGTTGTAAAACTCTAAGAACTTTTTGAATCAAATGCTAGATCTTAAGCTTGTTAGGGAATCATTTGTGATGAGCAGGCTTGTGACTTTGTGCTTAATGTCTCTAGACAAGTTATATGTGGTGAATTCTATGAGCATGTTGATTCTTTGCTAGGAAGAGATAATTTGTTTATGCGTATGAATTCTATGTATAACTTGTTGACCATTGATCTTCTTGGAGATAGCTTGGAATTGTATTCTCATGGTTTGAATTACTTTATCTTCTTGTTGAAGCACACCATTGAATTATATATGAGTAGACTTTCGAAGTTTGTTTTGGATGATCAAGTATTGTGGATCTTTGATGTTCCAATTCTTATTGGCCATTCATATCTTTGTTGTCTAAGGTGCATATGCATTGCTGAATCTAAACTTATCTTGTTTAAGATGCACTTCATTGAGATTCGTATGAGAAGAAAGCTTATGTTTGTTGAGAATAATTGCTTGAAAGAGATTGGTGATGAAACATGTCATGTTGAGAAGTTTACTTTCTTTGAAGTTGTGAAGCTTCATGATCTTGATAACAACATGAATGTGAGGATTTTATCTCTTCTTATGATTCTTAGATTCAAAGCTTATGATGTTCATGGAAATATGCTTAGAATTGGTATCTTATGTGTTCATGATTATTTCAAGCATGATATTTTGGAGTTGTTGATTCTTGAGAATCATGCAGTTGATTTGGTGAAATATGTAAGTCCTAGAACCTTGAATGTCTTGTTTAAAAAGCATGTCTTAGGATTACATATGAAAAAGAAGCCTATAATTGTTGGAGCTTTCTTGTTTATATCTTATGAAAAGATAATTTACGATGAGAAGTTGAAGTTGAACTTTATGAGAATGAAATCAATGAGTTTGCTTTGTGCTTAATCTCTATTTGGCATGACTAGTGGTACTACATAATGTCATGGTTTGAGTTTTGTGCCAAGAATAGAGATGTGTTGATATTTTGAAAATTTTTGAAATATCCCCCGTTTTTAGAAGAGCGTAATGATATCCATATTGATGAATTAATGACTTCTAGCATATGTGAAAGGTATTTCTTGATCATTTTACACAAATGTTTAATGCTTTTGATGTAGGGCATGTATATGCTATGTTAAGGGATTTTGTATTGGGCTCATTGTGCTTGAATTCTAGATTAAGAGAACCTTTGTTTCATGGTTTATAGGGACATAGACCAGTGGGAATTTTGTCCTGTGTTGTTTCTTTTGTCATGAGCTTAAATGATAAAACTTTATTTCTTGGTTGTCTTAGTGAGTTCGTATTCCTTGTCATATGCTTTATGGGATTTGATGCCTTAATGTCAAATGCCTTAAATGATAGGAATTGGTTTCTTGGTTGTGTTAAATGTGTTGTATTCCTTGTCTATGAAGTTTCTTCTAATGAATGTCTTGAAGGAGAAGAGGAATACATAACTATCAAGGAGAAACCCCCACCTAACAAGAAGGGTGTGGTAAGGCATTCTAAATTTCTAGCTTCCATGGAGGATGACTTGAGGAACATGTTATTTGGGAAGTATTCTTTTGTTTCTTTAAGCCATGTTAGAGATCGTTCTCTTTTTCTATGTAGGATTTAAAGATTCGAGGATGAATCCTTTTGAAGTTAGGGGGAATGGTGGATATCCAAAGACTTGACTCAATGAGGCAATACATGAAGATATCTACACTTGATCCAATTGAGTCGACAAAGAAGTTATTCCATGTTTGCAACATTGAAGGTTCATTTGAGGAGTTCGACGGCTTGGAAATGTTCCTAAACACCCTAATTCAAGTCCACAAGGAGTGCACATTGAAGCCAAGGTGAAGCATGGAAGAAAGGATGAAAAAAAGAGAGGCAATTTCAAGTTTTCGGCAAATTTTCCAGAGAGGATCCGGTGCCGGACATTGTAGCAACTCGGGTACTGTAGCTACTGCTGGACAGTGCCGATTTTCTCAAATTTTCTACATTTTTCTCACTTTCTTCTGTTTTTTAAGTTGTCACCGGCCTTTTGTTAAGTTTAGTTAGGGTTTTGTTGGCTATTTAAAGGCTTTGTTTCAGCCATTTAGCATATACAACTTTGAGAGAAAAACAGAAAGTTCTTGGAGCTTCTTCCAAACCAAGATCATTTGATCTTTTGAGAGTGTCTAGAACTTCTAGATTAGGGTTCTTAGTCATTTCTCTCGGGCTCTCAATCACTTTAGGTGAGGTGTTGAGTTGTCTTAACAAATCAAGAGGTTGGTCGTTGTAGTGGTTTAATCTGCAAAGGTCTTCCTAATCCCCCAAAACTTACCTTTGATGAGTCCTTTCTTTTATATAGATCTGGTTTGATTGTTGTGTGTGAAATTAACCCTTCAACCTACAAGAAAATCACATCACAAAGTCATTTAGGAAAGGTCACAGTTCCTGATTCATGACTCTCATGAACGTACTAGGAGCATTCGAAAGAACGAAATTCATGACTAGCCATTTGAGAAGTCCTTTTTTCTTGAAAGTTGTCTTCCACTCATCTCCAGGTTAGATCCGAATTTGGTGGTAGCCACTTTTCAAGGCTATTTTTGAGAAGATAGTTGCTCCACTGAGCTGATCCAACATGTTGTCCAACCGCAGTATCGGGAACCGATACTTAATCGTGATACAAATAATAGCTCGGCTATCGACATTCATCCTCCATCTCCCATGCTTCTTTCGTAATAACAGAGCAGGTACTGCACATGGGCTAATGCTCTCCCGAATATATGCTTTGTCAAGTAATTCTGTCACCTGTAGCTTTAACTCTTTGTGTTGCTGAGGTGACAGTTGATAGTGTGCCTTGTTCGGTAGAATAGAACCCGACAACAAATCTATCTGGTGCTGAATATCCGTTAATGGAGGTAGGCCAGACAGTAGCTCTTCGGGTAGCAAGTGTAAAAATTCTACCAGTACCTCCTGCAGTTGTTCAGGAATCTTCTGTTCTTCTTCACCTCTATCTGAAGTCAACAAATCAGTCGCCACTAATGCAAAACAAATTTCGGAGTCAGTTACCTATTCTTCGAATTCCTTCTATGGTAAGCAAATGATTGTCTTCTTGCTCTCAACCACACCCTCTTGCATTGGCTGCAATACCACCTTCCTTGGCCCTCAATTGATAGTGTAACAATGCGTGAACTCATCATATGTCACACAATTGTCGTATTGCCAACGCCGTCTAAGCAACAAGTGGGGGGCATCCATCGGAACTCCATCATAGTAGGTGGTGCTCGAATATTGTGGGTCAAAAGAGAACTCCACTCCGCATCTTTCTGCAACCTTCACCTTTGTATCATTATTCAACCAACCCAATCCGTAAGGAGTTGGATAAGGTTCCGTTTGCAGTTGAAGCTTCTAAACAACTACTCGTGAGATTACATTCTCACATCTCCTATTATCAATGATCACATGGCAAACCTTACCCTAGATTGTGCATCGCGTGGTAAAGATATTTCGCTGCTTCCAATCCTCATTGGCCTTCGAAGCTAAGCAAAACCTCCTCACAACCAAACTATCTCCTCGTATGTCCTTGGGCTCCACATAACATGTATGATCATCCTCACACATCTCATTGCCACAATATTCTTAAAATTTTTCCCCTGCTCCATCTTGAATCAACAATAGTGACCTCACATTCAGACATTCATTCACATAATGTCCTAACTGTTGACATCAGTGGCACTTCACATTGGCTTTATTATTATCGGTGGACTTGTTCAAAGCATGACCTGCCCCTTGATTGGCTTGTGCACTGCCCCGTCCAAACCAGTTCTGCACGAATAAACTTCCCCCTCTCACTGTCGACGAACTACTTGCCGGAGGAACTCGAGGACGTGGAAATCCTCGTCAGAAACTAGCACTTCTTCCGCCAGCCCTTGCCAGACTCTTCTCCATCACCTGCGCTTTTGTCTGCACTATCGTGGTTGTGGCAAATGTATGGACATGCAAGGCAACCTGAATAGCAGGTCGTAAGCCATGAAGATATTGTGCCACAAGCTACTCTTGAGTTTCTCCCAACTGGTTTCTTGCCACCACCCGATAAAACTCAAACGTATACTCCTCGATGTTTCAAGAACCTTACACCAAACTCTGTAAATTCTGGAACATGGTCCATCAAGTGCGGCTTGTTTCAGCTGCCGATCGATCATCAGACGCTGAACCATCTGGGTTAGGTTTAGCATCTGTCTATCTTGGCTTTCTCTTTCTAGTTGCATCTCCCGAAGTAATTCTTCTCTATCCCTGCATGATTCTTCCCGATCCTGTTGCAATGCCTCTACTAATGCAACTAAGTTCTGTTCGAGATGACTCCCGACCATGGTGGATCTGAGCTCTGATACCAACTGACACAAACAAAAGTAGGGTTTAGTAGGTGTTTCGGTTGGAACTTAAACCCTGGATATTCAATGGAGCTTAAAGGTTCGTTCTTGTTCAGAAACATGCAAGCTAAGAGCCAAAAAAAAAAAACTTGAATCAATCTCCCCTCTAATCAAACTTCACTCAAGTAGTTAGAAGTAGAAATTAAATCAAGCACAGATTGATTTGCTAGAATTTTTGAAGCAGTCGAAAACTTGGCAAGAAAATTCTGGAAATTCCCTTCCCCGCACTTACAAGAAAAATTAGTTTAAATACCTAGGTTTCCTAACATGACAAAATTACGCAAATATACTTAATGAAAAAAATAATAAAGTACAACTAAACCAATTATAAAAGAATTCGGATTGACTAAAAACCGACTCATCCACAATCCAAAGCTTGTTCGGTTCTTCACCTCGTCACGTCCTCACTCCTTATTCTTCAAACTTTTTGATCTTCATGGAGCTGATGGTGGAGGTTGGACCGAAGGTACACCTGAAACTTGTTGAACTGAAGCTTGTTCTTGGCCCGCTGCCTATCTATCAACCGAACCATATGCGTCAGACTTCCAGGAAGTAAATGAATAGCTTGCATAAGAACCACATCACAAAGTATCTCATCACTATACTTCCCCATTGAAAACACTATAGTCACTTATTTCCTAACCTTGACCTCCCCACCATCATTAAGTCATTGCAATCTATATGGTTTTGGATGATCAATACAAGGAAGCTTTAACCTATCTACCAAATATTTGCCAGCCATAACTACAACTATCCACAATAAGGCTACCCAAATTTCCCTTAATCATGCATCTAGAATGGAACTACTTCTCCCTTTGCTACTCATCTTCTTCCTTAGCTTGAGTACTAAGAATTCCGCCATGTTCAATTGACCACCAAGAATCCCTTTCACTAGGGTTAGTACCCTCATCATCATCCCCTTCACAATCAATATTAACATCCCCATTATCTTCCCTCTCACTAGAAGAACAAAACCTCTATCCAAATGAATATATCTCCCTTGCTTTATAAGGCGGTTATGGCATTTTATCTTCCTCACCTTGAGAGGCAAATCACTTCTCCTAATTGCAATTTTGGAGCTTCTTCCTTGGTTGGGGCATTTTTCACTCCTTGCTCCTTCTTGGGCCACGAACTTGTAGCCTTGGTAGATGAGTTCCCATAGTTAGTGTTGCTATAGGATTTGCCATAAGATGCTCTCTTATTCTTGATTTGCCTTTCAATTTTGATGGCCTTTTCACATCTCCTCCAAGTCTTCATATTGTTGTAGTTCAAAGGTATGTCCAATCACCTTGCTCAATCCATTGAGAAACCTTGCCCTAGTTGCTTCTTCTTCCTCTCCCACAAGATTACTCTTTATCATTGCTAACTTCATCTCTTTGTAGTAAGCATCCACACTCTTTGATCCTTGAGTGAGGGTTTGTATCTTTTGGTGAAGATCCCTTTGATAGTGCTTTGACGGAAATCTTTTTCTTAGGTTTCTCTTGATCTCCTCCTAAGTCTCTATAGGGGGTGCCTCTTGCCTCCTCTTGGCAATAACAAGATGATCCCACCATTTGTTGGTAATCCCACAATTGTTAGCTTGATCTTCTTGTCTTAGAAATAATTGTGGCACTAAAAAATGGACTCTACTCTTCTTTCCCAATCCAAGTATGCATTGGGGCCATCTCCACCATAGAATAGGGGCATCGTTAGCTTGATACTCCCTACATTCTTGTCAACTTCATCATCTCTGCTTTGCCTTCTTGGCCTCTCTTCATCAAAGTCTCCATTATTGATTCTATCATCTTCATAATGTTGTTCTTGATGGATTCTCCTTCTTGGTTGATGTCCCCTTCCTCTTCCATTTTAAGGTACTTCGTTTCTCATAGGGTGATGAGGTGGGGTCTCCACTGTGTCTAGTCTTCCTTCCACTTGGTCCAACCTTGTATTCAAGTCTTTCCTCATGTCTCCCATACTAATGGATAACTCCCTTGTCATCCTCTCCATGAAAGAAGCCATGCCATCATTGTCAACTCCCAAATGTGATGCTTGGGATGAAGGAGTTGATTCATTATTCATCTTGTACTTACAATGAAACTTCAAAAATAGGGAATTTGTATATATCCTCACCAATCACTCTTGTTTTTCACTCAATTTGGCTTTTACTCACTCAACTGAGCTCATCCCTTATCTCCTTTTTCCACTCTAACTCCACTTTCAAGTTCTTAAACAACTCACAAGAACAAAGCAGATCACATAGGTAAGAATATCAAATGATCCAAACAATCCAATTAATTGAACAATTGATGATCACCAAACAAGAACCAAGAGAATAGAGTTTCAAAGAAATAAGGTCAATCAATTCAATGCAATTGAACAAACACTTAGAATCTAGGAAAATAGAAGATTGGAATTTCATCGAACATCTTGAGGACAAAGATTGTGATCTCAAATTTTGATATGTATCTCAATATTTCAAAGTCCTTGATCTCAAATAAGCATCAAACAATAGCCATTTCAATCTAATTCATCAATAATTCAATCTCTACCCAACAATAGTTCATAAACACAAGAGATATCAATTTTACCTAATGATTTTTCACTCTTTTTTTGACACTTTTATGGAGGAATGTTTCTAATGTTCTATTTTTTTTAGCATTTGATTTTTCTTCTTTTTTTCTTTTAAAAAAAATTTCTTTTGCGGAGAAATTTAGTAGTAGAACACCAAACACTTAGAATGAGCCCTTGTTTTTTACTTAGGCACAATTCATACAATCACATAGAGATCACAAGAGAAGAACTAAAACAAATGCAAAGGAACAAAACACAAATCATCATAAGTACAGAAGATTTCAAAGAAAAAAGTATGATCTTAACACTTAAAACAAGAAAGCAAGTAAAGATAGGTAAACCTTGGATGAAAACTTGGCTCTTATACCAAAATATGTTGTGATTCTTGAAGGTTGAATAGTTTTAGGGTTCATACATTCAAAAATCAATCAAAGAAAAAAAAAGGGAAGTATTCATCAAAGGTTCAAGGGTAATTTGATTGACTTTTATTGGTGATTTAACAACAACCCATCTCTTGATTTGGTAGACAATTCAATACCTCACCCCAAAGTGATTGAATGCCTTCTATGAACTAATCTAAGAACCCTAAGAGGAACTCTCGAGAGCACTCATGAAAGACCACGTTTGATCTTTAAAATTGATTTTACTTCTTTTCTTCCAAATTACAAATAGAAGACTATTCTAGTCTTGGTGATAAGAACCCCTAATTTGTTCTTACAATTGGTCAAAAGACCTGAATGACTGAAAGAAAGCACAAACCCCATTTTTCAATTTCATTGTGAACAACCATATATATTTTGTATGGTGAACAACAAAAATCACATAACACCATTTTTGTTTATCACAAGAGGGAATGGAGGATGGCCTCCAAACACCACTATAGGTAAGCTCCAAAGGACGAGAAGTGTGAATGGTAGTCTCAGTAAAAGGAAAGCGATGACTTTTATACATTGAACAAGAGTTACAAAAAAGGAATGTCATGACTAGGATCAAATGGCAAACAAGAATTAATTAAAATGGACTTAAGAGTTTTATTATTGACATAACCTAGGCGACGATGCCAAAGTTCTAGAGAAGACATAGGAGTGGCAGTAAAGCGAGTTTTAATTGGTGGAGGTGCTGGAAATGGAACAGGAAATGGAGCTAGTGGAGAAGCAGGACATTCATATAGCTCATTTTTATTTCGACATTGGAGCAATGGTTTCCCTGTGATCTGTGGTTTCACCACAAAGAAAAAGGGAAAGAATTCAATAGAAGCATTATTTTTTTTATAAAATTGAGAAACACAGATCATATTATGTTGATTAGTGGGAGCACAAAGAACAATTTTAACACAAAGGGTGAAGAAGGGCAAGTAGTAAGAGAAATAGAACCAGTGTGATTAATGGGTAGACCTGGGTGATGTCTGATATATCATAGGATTGAGGAGAGATGAGATCATCAACTTGACTGGTGATATGATAAGAGGCACCAGTGTCAAGGATCCAAGATGGTGTCTCAGACTTAGATGAGACAACAAAGTAAGCCCTAGTGGAATGATGATCATGAGATTGAGATCGACAAACATTTGTTGTATGATTGAATTTTTGGCATAGTTGACATTGCACAGGGGTTGAGGAAGGTGGAGTGTCATTGGAACGCCAATTGGACTTGTGACTCAACCTACGTTAGAACTTAAGTTTGAATTTTGATTATTGCAAGGTTGTTGCTGGTTCTTGGAAGTCCTGGAATTCCCAAAGATAGATATTGATTGAATGACTGACGAGTATCAAATTTTTTTCGTTGACTGCCTCACTTTTGGGAAAATTGGACAGTGATAACAGGTTGTTGTCTGACCTCTTGTTGTTGGAGAAATATTTCATTATCTGTTATTTTTTCGTAGAGTTCTACATACCTGATAGTTGTATCACGAGCATGAATTGTAGCTGCGATCTCACGATACTTAGATCCAAGGCCACTCAAAGCTTTCACAACCAATTCATATGTCTAACCGGATGCATCAGCAATTGCAAGTTCATCAGAGATACATTTTAATTCATTCAAATAATCTGTAACAGACCTACCCTCTTTCATAGTACTGGCAAGTTTGTCTCTCAAGCTGTATATGCATGTCTGATATTTCTTCACATAAGTTGTATGAAGAAGATGCCAAGCTTGCTTGGAATTCAAGATTGTTGCAATCGTATGGGTAATTGCAACATCTACCGAGGCCATATAGTGTTTCATATCAGATTATCCTTCCTATCCCATAGTTCAAAGGCAGGATTGATGACTTTCTGATCATCTTGTAGGATTATCGAAGAAGGATACTTCGAGGATCCGTCCAAAAAGGAGTAAAGACCATAACTTTTGAGTAAGGTAGTCAGTTGGGACTTCTAAGTGGAAAAATTAAGACTACCCGTGAGTTTGAAAGGTAATTGAGATGACAGATTGAAAGATATAACCTGAGAATTGACTACATTGGGCTAGTCGAAGATGTAGACATGATGAATTTCAAAGGGAATGAAAAAGGGTCATCAAGATCTATTCTTCTTATAGAAGAAAAGGCTCTGATACCAAAAAGGAATTTGTATTGTAAAATGAATTGTATATTTCTTATTAATGTACAAATTATTTATAATACAAGAGTTATATAATATTAACAAGCTAATATCTATATATTTGTATAACAACTATATCACATACAAAAGATAAATATAAAATACGATAAAAATAAACATAAGTCTACTTAAGTTCTAATCTTCAACTATATATAAGACATGGATGGGGCCAAAAGTTTTATTTGCTTTACCGAAAGAATATAGAAAAAAGATTAATTAAGTCCTTAGAATATACTCATCGCCTCTGCAGTTTTATTAGTTAGTAATTTGTATGTCTTCTATACAAACAATATTAATTTCTTATCATCTTGGCACCATATATATGTATTAATTTAAATAAAAATTCAAATTAATCACTGAGAATTGTACAGATTAATTGAAAAGAATTTGATACATTCTTTACATAAGACTTATAATTATTCCTAAACATGGATATGCATGTGAACCTTTCATTTGAAAGGAAAAAGAATAAAGAATTTCTCTATCTATGTACAAGTACAACAGTAATTAACAACCAAAAAACAGAGACTCAGTTACCACCCCAGAATCGATGGCATCCATAGACATCGCAGAAGGACTGCACCGTAACCAAGAAGAAGAGCATGAATGAGGAGAAAATCGCCAGATGTTTCCAAGATGCAAAAAATTGTCTCTTCAGCCACCCTATAACTTTAACCAGCAGCTGGTCGTGGTAATACTTGTTCACCTTTTCAATTGCAATCTCGATATTGGATCTTTCGTTTAATCTCACGTACGACCTTTTCAAGCCATTGAAGACCTGTGCAACTTCTTCATCCATCAAGGCTCCCTTGATCACTCCATTTGCCCTCAGCAATTTCACGTCTTCGGCAGTGTCTACGATCCCATTCATCAAGTTAATGTATCGTGCGAATTCGAGAGTCGAATATGACATCGTTGCTTCGTATGCCACCAGGTTTCTTAGTAGGACTTCTGAGCTGGCATTCAAATTCAGTACGGGAAGGTACAAAGTCTTTTCTTCCTCCACGAACTGAATCTCATTGATTCCGGCATAAATGGGAACGCATTCAACGCATGCATGGCGCCAGAGTTGGGACACGGATGGGATTGGGATTTCATCGCTTTCTCCATGGTTTTGATGCGAGCCTTTTCGGAATAGACCAGAAACCGTTGACCATGGAATATTGGACACCAGCTTGACCGGCTTCAGAATTCCCTGGGCTCCTTTTTTCTGAAGGCCAAACGACTCCACCAGTTCCAAGATTGCTTCCACTTTGTTTTCCACCGAAGCCTCTTCTCTTTCTTCTTCATCAGAACTCGCGGAGGAATTCGACGTGGACGAGGACCGCGACCGGGTGAAATCCCCATAGGCGTGGATTTCGGTCACCAGATTAACTTTCGGGTTAGATAAACAATTCGGCCCCTTAACGATCAAATAATACATGAGATCCAGCAAGTGATGAGGCCTTCGATTGGTGTTACACCGAGTTCTATCAACGGTGAACCTCACCGGGGATTGTCCCTCGCAGAAGTCCAACATCATATAGAACAACTCAAAGTCTTGGTCAACAACGGGAGGCGACAAACCAAGACACTTTCGAATTTCCTTCAGATGAATATAAGGAATCTGGTTCTCAAGCATCATGATATCTCTCGTGATAATAGTATTATCAAGCAATGTTCTGTCAGTTGAATCACCGGAGGCCATATAAGAATGAAGAAGATTAAGAATGAAGCAGCCATCAATGGCCATTATCCAAGCCAGGGTGTCTTGATCATAGTCCATGAACTTATTGTAACATGCACGGGTGGAGGGATCGATTTCCTTCAACCGATGAATCACCAGCTGCTCAAACCTGAACATCTGCTCCGGCGAGGAGGTAATATGCTTTATGGCAGAGAGCTTGTATCTCTCCATCTGGTAAAGCTCCGGGCGGAGATGGTGGTAAGGTCCCATGGCAATGAGTTGAGGAGTGTAAGCTTCGGGTTTTTGATCACTTACAGCTCTGGGAACTTCGAAAACAGAAACGGGAGGGAGATGATCTATCTGAATTGAAAGTTCTTTTGTGAAGATTTTGCTTATTCTTTCAACCCATCCCTGGGTTCTTGACATTGAGGAGGAACTTGAAAATGTTGCCATTTGTTTTCTTTTCTCTAGTGAAATTGTCGTATTATTGTTATTCGGCTGGTGGATTGTTTATATATATATATATATATATAGGCGTTGAGGAAACACTAAATCTGTTCTCGGCACTTGGGATGTATTCACTGACGTCAACCATGAAGTCAGGTTTTTGGATAAAATTTGGTATGACCAAAATACTCAAGCCTCAAATTTTGACATTTATTTATCCAAATTAAAATTCTGTAAGAAAAATATTAAGCGAGTATGAAAACTGAAGGCCCCTTCATGTTTAAAGCGCGCTGCTTTTCTTTTAATTTTAATTGTAAGTTATAATTTGCTATTGTCAAAAGGTAGATTTTATTTTAAAAATTTGGAACAATATTTCAATTCTAATTTATTCCTCAAATAAAAAAATAAGATATTATTATAAAATTATTTTATTCATATTTTGATGGAATTAAAATCACAATCTTTTATTAAACTAAATAAAAATTTAATAACAAACGAATTTAAAGGTCTAAGAATGTATACCAGCTAGAATAATAGGTGTTTGAACTTTGAAGCTGAATTTTCAATATTTATACATATAAAATAAAAGTAGTAATCGAAATGTCGAGGTCAAACAATATGCTAAAGCTCCATCATTCCACACATGTTCGAATGTCTTCCACGTTGATAAATAAAATGACAGCATCCAGCTTTATTAATGAATATAACTCAATGTCGCGTCACCGAGGTGACGTAGCAAATCTTAATTAGATAACCCTCTTTAATTTATTTTTATTCAAAATTGAACTCTTTATGCGAAGTGAAGGAGGAAGGTACCCTTTACTTCAATTTTGCTTGGTATTTTAGTGGAAGAGACATAAATGATAAATACCATTTTTTTTTAGTGGAAGACATGAAAAGTAAATTTTATCAAATTTATTTTTTATTCATTTGAATAGAGTCTTTTTTCTTTTTTTTTTTTAATATCTCTCTGTATGTTTATATACACTGCATTTTATAGTTTTCTTATATAATTAATATAATAATAATAAAAATTAATAATATATTTCATATATGCATTTAATTTTTTTTAAAAGGGCAACTATTCTTAAAATAATTTATCAAAAAAACTTCATATATTTAATGAAAAAATATATTTGTTCAAATAAAATTATAAATTTTCTAAATTGTCTATTAAGTAGTGAGATAGGTATTTGTGAAAAAAGAGGTAAAGAGTAATTTTAAAGGAAGTAAATTACCCATCCGTCTGAATGTAGAGGGTAGAAAAAATTGACCTAAAGGGAGGAAGTTGCCCTCCTCATTAACTTCCCCCCATCATATATATACTTTCTAACTTACTTCCCCTACTGCACTAGATATACCCCTTTTTCACTCATAACAAACAAACACTTAATGTTAATATTAATATATTCAAAGAACCAATGTACATCTTTTTAAAATAAATATATTTTTTAAGTTTTAAAAATCCTTTACTAGATTTATGGGAAGTGTGTAACCATGAAGGGTTCAATCCAGAATGATGATGATGGGATTTGAACTATGATCTTTACACTCATCATTTCATCCATTGAAATGTCCTTGAGGGGATAACAATTTGGAGTTTGTATACATATCAAAATTAATATTAGCTAATTGTTGACATCAGAGTGAAATTCTATATTAATTATTCCTTGTGTCATTATTTTTATTTTGTGATGTCTATAATTAAACTTGGTGATTCCTAATTAGATTAGATGAATATTTAATAAAACTTGACATTATTGTATTAATAATTATATAATAAATCAAACTCTTCTCTTTCAATTTTTACAATTCAGTATTAGATATTTAAGTTTAGCTGGAAGAGGTATTACAGAAACATTATAATAAAATAATTTAGGTCTCGAATTTTTCTTTTTTTTATAAATAGCAATCATATAATTTTGAGAACATAACGAAAGGTGTAAATCGCTTTTCATTTGCGGTGCATGATAAAGGTGTAAATCGCTTTCAATTTGCGGTGCATGATAAAGGTGTAAAGGTTAATGCGTGAAGGAGACGAAATGAAAGGCAGGCAAAATAGTGAATCGTTCATATTCCACTTTATCCGAAAATTCTCTCTTTTTCTCAAGGAAGAAGGTTCATTAAAGCTGCCGTCATATTCCACTCACACGGCAAACCAGAATTACTTTCATACCTTTAAGAATATTTACCTTTGAAATTTCAAGGTTTTTCTTCGGAAAACACGCCGTTGAGATTTCATGAAATTTTCATGAATTATATTTATAACGCCTTGTTTTTTATGTAAATAAATTACTATAAAATTTCTTTTTCTATCACACACAAAAAAAAAAAAAAGGGAGAGACAGAGATACAATTCGGAGGATTAAGACATAAAAATTAGATAAATATAAAAATAAAGGTCATAGAACTTTTCGACCTCTAGGTCATCCCAAATCGTGATGGCGTTTGTAATCACAACCAGAAAAAAAATTAGATCATCAAAGTGGGTTGTCGTCCTGAGGATAACTCTGATGCCTAAGTTAGTATCCTATAAGAGTTCAAAATTGGATAGATTCACCTTGTGTCCTTTGTGCCTGATCCGATATTGTCTATCAAATAATAAGTTACCATTTAAGTAAAGTTACCTTATTGGAGTGAATCTCAATTACGAGAAAATAGGCATTTAGAATAATTGTGAGATCATATCCTACCAATTGCTCCTTGAATTATGGAATTTTTATAATGAAAGACATCTTGCCATGCATGTTTCTGGTGTACGAGTTAGAAGCCCGCTACTTGATTTAGAAACCATCTTTGCAATCTTCTACTGAGCTTCAAAGGTCTCGATGAACTTTTTTAAAAGGTCGCTATAAGTAATTTTAAAGCTTATAACTTTAGTTAAAAGTCGTTCAATCGTGGCATGGAAGACTAACGAGAAAGCTCCGAGTTCGCTGAGTCATAGATCGAAGCCCAAAGAGACCTTCCTTAGCTCGCTAAGTCTAAGTGACCTATGAGATCGGTGGATAGGAGGTTGCTGTCCACTTTCCCTTTAGTATTAATTTGGATCTTAAGTATTCGGGTCGGTGTTTGAGTTTATTTTGGATCGGGTTATTTGGGGCATACCAGTTTTACCCATCACTAGCCCACTTTAGGCCCTGCAAACTCCTAGGTCACAACTCCTAAATTTTCACTGCCGAGCACCGACCCCTGAAGAGGCATGCCATTTTTTATGACTACTAGTTTTGAGGTGTCTTCCCTTATCCGTTTTGGCAGTTGCCTCAATTTGTGGATACCTTATCTTTTTCAGAAATTTAAGAGACTCCTTCTTGTGTATGAATTAGGGAACTCCGAAGGAGTTAAGGTTCACCAAAAATCTTTCTTAGCAAAATCGAACTTTTTTTCAATGATAAAAGTCTTGAGCTACCTAACTTCTTGAGCCTTCACTTTTCTAACCGGCGATCTTTTGGTGTTAGGAAATTCCTCTTATCTCAAAAGTTTTTCAGCATCAATGAGTGAGTTTTCTTTCCCTCCTTAATTCTTTTCAGAAATTTTCTTTTCTTTCACAAAAAGATGTCTCCTCGTAATGTGCATAGTGACTCCCTTTCTGCTGAGCTCCCCATCGCTGAGACACATACACCAGCACACTCAGCTTCCTCTAGCACCCTTTCTCGCCCTATTGTTGTCTTCCTTGGGTCTCTCTCGACTTACGATTTCTATAATAAGGTGTATTATTTACCTCCTCTCTCCATGAGTGCTCCCCCGGTGACAAGGAATGAATACTGACCTTCTGATTTGGAGGTTTTTCTCTCGAATCCATTATAGAGTCCTCTCATACTGTGCAGATTAGTAGGAGAGAGAGAGAGAGAGAGCTGAATAAGGCTGATATCGTAGCCGTCAATAGTGTCGAACATCCTTGTAATTGACATGACGGATTCATCATTCTGCACCTGACCAATCTTAGGGATGGGATTCTCCTTCCTTACCTGCATCCCCTCTTTCTTGTTCTTGATTATTTTTGGAATTCCCCATTCTGCAGCTTGTTCCTAACCCTGTTAGAACAATTATAGGCTTCATATCAACTTGTCACCGATACAAAGTCTCGATTTCTCTAGAGCTCTTTAGGTGTTTCTTTGAAGTTGGTTTCTCCACTACCCCTGGAAAGACTAACTTGGGGTATCATCAAATTAATAATAGATATAAACTGTTAGGAGCTTTCCAGTTGTCAAGGGGAGCTTGGAAAGAATCTAACTTTTTTTTCCAAACTTTCTGCAGACCAAATCCTTGTTGAACCCTACCCAGAATGGAACTTCAATAAAACATTTTACAATGGACTTCCAACTTTGTTTGGCGAGCTCGAGGAAGCTAGAATTTTCCTTGTCGACCACACCAAATCTGATGTCACAAAGGTTGGTTGTACTCTACCATCTTGGCCTCTTTTCTCTCTTCATCCAGCAGGATTGGGAAGCCCTAGACATCGAGACTTACCGGCCCTTAGGGAATCCATGGGAATTCCTCCCACTGGTAAGAGAAATGAAATTTTATATTACATTTTTATTGAATTTTGCTCTACTTAGGGGTTTGGTCATCGGTACTGATTATCTTTTATCTAATTTTGATTTTGTTTTGACAGCAATAATGTCTGCTTGGGCTTTTAACCGACCTGATGCTTCTCGACAAGGCCAACAAGGCAAATCTCTGTCTCTCAAAGCTCTTTCTAGTGGAGCTCCTGTTACAACTAGTGCTCCTTCAGCACCACCAACCTCTACTCCATCATCCTCAAAATAGGACAAAAAAAGTTACCATGGCCGAGAGGATGAGGAATGCTGCTAAGAGAAACATGGAAGAAACTATTGTAAGTGCTTTGGGTGGGCTACAAAAATCACCATATCCGATTCTCCTTCCCCAAGATCCCTTTAACAAGAGAAGGACCTTCCTACTGTTTCTTCTAGGAAGGGTAAGGCTCCAGCCAGCTCCGAATAGGAGGTAGAATTCAGTGGTTGTGCCTCTGAGGAGGTAAGGTAAGTCATCCTTGACCTCTCATTCCGCTAAGGGAACCACGAGGTGGGTTCCCGACCTTCCCATGGAGTCCTCTGACTCCTTGTTCCAGTGGCCACACTCTCAATCGATTTTAATGGAGTGTGTCCCCCCCTCCCCCCCATTGATAAGGAAATTTGCAAACAACTCACTGATGCCAAGCTGGATAAATGTGCTGCCTCCCTTCACACTACTTTATGCTTCTTTCACTTCTTCATACTTCTTCCAGAACCTCTTTTGTGTGTTAGCTTTCATGTTTAATAAATAAATAACTATATATATATATATATATATATATATATATATATTTATATATATTTATATATATTCTTTTAGAGCCATGTCTTCTTGGGCGAGCGGTTGAGGAGGCAGTCATAAAGAGAAAGAAAAAACAAAGAACTTTTTGCTCTGATCACTAATCCCCAAGATGATATAGCTCGTCCAGAGAAAGAGAAGGAAGAGCTTGCTGCATCTGCGGAGCAAGCTAATGCCTCTTATGTAGCCTTGAGCA
This sequence comes from Parsonsia alboflavescens, assembly GCA_028571225.1. NCBI lineage: Eukaryota > Viridiplantae > Streptophyta > Magnoliopsida > Gentianales > Apocynaceae > Parsonsia > Parsonsia alboflavescens. Next base: position 17,576 of record JAOXNR010005317.1, read on the forward strand.
GTCTCCTAGAGGAATGCAATAAGAGCATTTCTGAAACCAAGGCGGAGAATTTGATAATGGCTACAACTCTTCACAAAGTTGTAAAAAAGAGCGACCAACTGATTGAACTGAGCAAGCAGCAAAATAATGGCATCCATGAGCTCTAAGCCTAGTGGGAGGACTACAACGCCATTTGTGAAGATAATGGCAGTCTCTCCTTGTCCAATATTGAGGAGATTCCTGATTTCCAATCTTACTTGGAGTCCATCTTGCAACCTCAACTATTTGGGTGGTATGTTGATGTGATGGACCGCCTTCGTGATCTCAATGGTGACCTCAAGACTCATAAGGCTATTCATGAAGGGTTATACCACCATGATGCAGTAGTCATTTTTTCAAGGGAACATGAGTAGAAGGGCACAAGACCCTAAAGGCAGGTCATTGAGGAGCAAACCAAGGTTGGTGTGATAGCAGAGAGGATGGTCAATGACGTTCTTTCTCTCATGATTTCTGCTCCTTCAGGTAAGATCATCCGTAATTATTTAGACGTAGTTAACTATTATCCCTTTCGTATTAGGCCCATTGATTTTAACGAAGCATTTGATCTTGCTTGAGCTATTTGTCTTTCCCTAGGTGGAACTCCCATTGAGACTGTTATTGATTATCTCATAGGTCCAGTGAGCATCCATGATAGAGAGAAGGTTGCTGAAGATCAGCCCTCCCACTCCCCCCAAGCTCGTAGGAAGTTCCTGAAGAAAAAAAAAAAAGGAGACTAATATGTAATGTCTTTACAAGGCTTGTTGTGCCTTTCTTCACATCTTTTTATAATTCATATGATGATTGTATCATATACAATGCTCATTTTGAGCCCGTTCTCTTTCTTTTCCATATACTAACTACTTCACAAGATCTTTTTGTAGAATTATTTTTCATATCTATATGTATATGAAAATTGATCAAATCTTTTGCATTGACTCTGCTTTGTCTCGGCACTTTGTAATATGGAAAATACTGGCATAATAACACTTGAAAGAACTCGAACTTATACAAGCAAGGAAGAAATAATATCATAGTGAGCTTCGTGGAGCTAGCATTTAGATAATTCTCTGAAGCTCGAAGTGCACTTGCAAAATAGAAAGTTGAGTAGGTCGCTGAATAGGTCAGCAAGAGTAATTAGTGGGCTAACCAGTAAATCTTTACGACTTTTAGATAGGTCATTGGGCTGATCAATGAGCTTGTGTGGCTTGGAAAGCCTTAGGCATAGAATTTCTTTAGTTGACAAATATTCCAAGGCCTTAGGAGTTGTCTTCCTTTGAGATCAACGAGCTTATAACTTCCACTTTTGTGAACTTCTTGGACTATATAAGGTCCTTCCCACCTTTTTTGTAACTTTGCTAATTGCCCTTGCTTTCCACTTCAAACATTTTTCTTTAACTTTTTTGTTGAAAAAATTTGTGACCTAATTTTCTAACTCCTGTCAGCTTCCATAGCTTTATTTCTGACTTCTTTAAATAGGTTTAGGTCCACCCTTCTCTCCCCCTTGTTTAAGAATGAATCATATTCAGTTAATCTCAAGGATTGCATTTTGACCTCCATTGGCATTACTGCTTCTGCTCCAAAACACAAACTGAAAGGTGTCTCTCCAGTAGCTTTTCTAGATATAGTTTTGCAAGCTCATAGGATACTTGGAATTTCTTCTGGACAAGAAGGTGATGCAATAACAATGTCGAAAAGAATGACTAAATAGAAGAAAAGCTAGAAAAACTGCGAAAACTCTTTAATTTTCAGAAAAAACAACCAAAATCGAAAATTATCAATTAATCAAAAGGTACTGAAAACAAAGAAATATTTAAAGCCTTAAATAAAACCTAAACCTAATCGGAACTTAAAAATAATGAAATTACAAAAATATCCCTAAAAACGAAAAATTAGGACCATGCCACTAAAAATATAAAAACGCTTAAAACTCCATCAAGAAGACTCTGGATGGTCGAAAAAGGCCCTACAACACGGCATAGTAGTGACTATTGTTCATTGGGTCATTTCGGGTCACCTAGTCAAATTTGAGCCTGATCCGAGCTTGGATAGCACCTCGAGAATCGTGCCCGGCATCATCCTCCCCGGCTAGGAAAAAATTCTCCCTCGAACACCCTCGCTAGCTGCAACATCTACACACAGTTGCAATTTGCCAAATATTGGAAATCTCTCCTTTCTCAGCCGAAACCAAACCAGTTCGCCTTTCATGAACACATCCTTCCTCTGACGTTTATCGATCCGTTGTTTAGACTGCAAATTCTTCCGTTTAATCCGAGCATGATCCTGAGAATGCAGCTCCTTGAATTGTCTGGCATGTCTAAACTGACTGTGATCTGGTAAAGGAGCAACCCGCTTAGGAAGCTCGGACTGATTTGCATTTTTTTCCATAACAACCAACGCAAAATTTTCAGTTGCCCTCCTTGTCTTCACACGAAATTCTATACTGGATAGCAAATTTCTTGGTGTCTCCTTCCTCAAATCCGAGGTTCCCAGTCTGATATTCTCACCATCCTTGCTGAAGGAATATGTGTTTCGAAATCCGTCATGTGTTACCTTCCTATCATATTGCCACGGCCTTTCCAATATGATGTGACAAGCATCGATAGGAACAATATCACACCAGACCTCGTCCGTGTATTTTTTTTCCAATCGAAAATTGAACAAGGCACCGTTTGCTGACTTTTACCTTATTGCCCTTCTTCAACCACGACAATTTGTAGGGCTGTGGGTGCTCAATTGTTTCCAAACCTAATTTTTCTACCATTGTCGTGGAAACCACATTCTCGCAATTACCACCATCAATGATCACGTTGCAAATCTTCCCTCCAGCAGTACACCAAGAATGGAAGATATTATGTCACAACCAAGACTCATCTTCCACTGTCGCTACACTTAGCACTCGGCGAATCACAAGGGACTCTCCCGCATCAGCATATACAATGTCCTCTCCTTTTGTGAGTCATTAGGCTCCTTTTCTTCATCATTAAACTTGGGTCAAGCACCTCTTCTCTGAGAGTCACGAACTGCCTATTTGGACAGTCTGCGACAAAGTGCCTAATGCCCAGACATTTAAAACAGCCCTTGGCTGTTGCCGCCGCCACCTCTTTGCTAGTTCCACTGTGCTATCCATCTTTAACTACCAACTTACCCTTGTCTCCTCTACTCACAGCCGTTGCCGCAACCGCCGCCGAAATGGATTGCTCGCTAGGGTTGTCCTGAAATCTGTCCAGAACCCTAGATCCCAAACCGCTGCTGCTCTTCCGTCTAAGTTGTCCCTCGACCTTCAGGGCCAATCTGCAAACATCTTCATACATCTAATATTGCTGCAGTTGAACCCTATCACCAATCTCGAACTTCAAACTTGCCAAAAATCATGCCACCGTCTGCTCGTCTTCCTCGGCAATTTTGCTTCTCTTGCACAACCGATCAAATTCCACAATGTACTGCTCCACTGAAAGATCCCACTGCTTAATAGAATGATAATCAATAAATGTCTCTTGCCGATAGTGTCCCGACAAGAACTTCTTCCGCAGCAGTTTCTTCATCTTGTCCCAAGTCGAATTTTTCAACTTTCCCTCTCTGGTACGTTGCTTCTTAGAGTGCTCCCACCAAATCGAAGCATGTTAACCTTCTATTCTTCCGTCAAATCTCGAAGATCGAAAATTCTCTCCACCGTATGTAACCAATCTAAAAATTCATTAGGATGCACCCTACATTCAAAATCGAGAATCTCAATTTTCATGCCAAAATTCTGGAAAGAAGATGGTTGACAGCCATGTCGTTCCGGTCAGTTTTGTCACTCTCGGTTCAATGTTGCAAATGGATTGTCATCTTTGTCCTCATCATCGGATTCAATCTCTGATTCTACCCTTGCTTCGGATTGAACATCCAACCGCCCCTCAACCAGTTGCTGCTCCAAGTCCTGAATTCGCCTTCTTTGTTTTGTGTTTTCGTTTTCGACTATCTGTAGGTCTCGTTGATGAGGCGGTTCGTCTTCCTCAAGAACGACTCCACGTCCCCTTCTAGCACGATGCCATCCATGACCTCCACGAATCTGCTCAACCATTGATTTCAGCAACCTGAGGCTTTGATACCAACTGATGTAATAACAATGTCGAAAAAAATGACTAAACAGAAGAAAAGATGGAAAAATTGCGAAAACTCTCTAGTTTTCGGAAAAAATGATCAAAGTCGAAAATTATCAATTAATCAAAAGCTGATGAAAACAATGAGAAACGAAATATTTTTAAAAAAAAACCTAAACCTAATTGGGACTTGAAAATAATGAAATTACAAAAATACCCCTAAAAATAAAAAATTTACGATAATGCCATTAAAAATATAAAAAGGCACGAGACTACATCAAGATGACTCCAAATTGGCCGAAAAAGGCCCTACACCACAGCGTAGCAGTGACTATTGTTTGTTGGGTTTTTTCTAGGTCACCCAATCAAATTTCAGCCCGATCTGAGTTCGGAGCAGTGGCTCGGGAATCATGCCAGACATTAGAAGGTTTCTGACCTTCCTTCTTCAACTCAGTGAGTCTTTTCTTGAGACCTTCCAGAATTGTTCTATTGGTGACTACGGGGTAAATGAGACGAGACTATTTGGCAATGGTTTGAGATCGGTTCTATAAAGGATTGAATTCAGCTCGTCTTAAATTAGTCGGGCTCAGCTCTTATTAATGGAGTTGAGCTGAATCCTTATGTATTCGTTTATTTAGACTCACGAGCCTAAAAATGTTTTTAATATATATAATAATAATTCATTTATATATTATATAATATAATATATTTATTATATAAATTTTTATTTAAATATGTTTTATTTAAATTGCATTTTACCATAATTTTACTCTAGTGCAGCCGTAATCTGTATCTTCATCCTCCCATTCCATATTGTCTTCCAGAATCCAGATTCTTCCTCTTCATTCCTCACGTTCGATCTCTATGTTCTTCTCCACCCATACCTTAAATCTATTTTCATCCACCTTAGGCAGAGTCAGTGAAGAGCATCACATCTGGTTCCAAAAGCTTCGTCCAACTCCAAAAGAGCACCGCATCTCATTTCCTTCACATCTCTAGACAATTGGCCTATCTTTCTTGCCGCCGTCAGAACCCAACCCAGCATCTTGCCGCCGCCGACTGTTGTGTTGGAGGTTAGTTCATGTCCTTCGTCCTCTGTTTTTTTTTTTTTTTTTGGTTTGTTCCCCACGCCTATCATCACTTCCATATATCTTTTTTATGCTTAAGGCCGGTTTCCACATTCTCATCAATTTATCCAAAAACTGCAATCATAAAATACTAAAGTTAAAAAAAAAAAAAATTGCCCATATATTCTCGTCAATTAATCTTCCATAATTTAAAAAGCTGTAAAATAACTTCTTTCCCAGGCTACTACAAATTAAAGAAAGAATCAGCACGGCATGGAGCTTCTGGGGTCCTCCCGGCAGATTTTCATTTTCACTTTGTTGATCCCATATAATCTAATCTTGGTCAAGAAGCCACGTTTTCTTGAAAAAATTCCAGAAAATTTTGAAGTAAATAATTTTCTCTCTCTTTTTTTCCTTTTCCCTTTCTTGTGGGAGGAAAAAAGAATCGTTGTTTATAATGAGGCAATGTCTACTTGCTGCAGTAGCAGTGTCAAACTTGATTTAATCTGTTTCCTTATCTTTTGGTTGCAGGAAGAGCAGAAACAAAGAGAAATTCTTCTTCCATGATATGCTTTTTACTGCTGATGAAGTTATAAAATATGATATGAAATTTGTTTTACTATATGTTATTCTATTTTGTTTCAGATTTTTGTTAATAATGATTTTGCTGATGCTTTTATCTAGGAACCGATCTCAGGAGAGAGAAAGAAAGAAAGAAAAGAGGTCTAGTAATGCAGTTATTTGGATTTACATTTTTAGGATGAATTAGATTTTTGGAGTCTTGCAGTTTTTAAATGCTAAGATATATTTTACATAAGATTTGTATGCTTAAAAAGTATTTCAAAGGGGATTACATGAATATTGGAAATAAGAGTTTTTTTTGCATCACTTGTGAATAAATAGTTTATTCTTAAAAAAATATCGTGCAGCTGCCCCCACTCAGTTAGTTGTTTCGTTTGGGTGCATTTCTGGAATTGGAATGGTCAAATTCATATTAAAAAATCTGTGACTTCTTTAATGGATTTCTTTGGGGATTGTAATTCCAATCTCTTTCTTTCCTCTATCCATGATATTTAATTGACAGGGAAAGTCCGATTGCAGTCATGCAAAAGGGCTCTACTGTTTCTGCGATGTAATTAGTAGGCCATAACATTTTTGTGGAAATTGTAAGGCATTTGTTCATATACCTTGACTGCTTTTCAATCTGGAGTTTCAGATTCTTGACATTTGAATTCCTGAATGCAGAGGACATCTCGATATCTTTCTGAGTGCCTTTAAAACATAACTGATGAAAAAAATTCCAGATTAACCTCTTAATTAGTGGAAAAAGAAATCTGATTGTTTTTCATTGTCTTTCCTTCTGTGACTATGCTATGCTTCTGGTCCTTGTTTTAAAGTCTCTGTTCCCTGCATTATTCTGCATTTGAAAATATTTCAGAATTCTAAAGAACAGTTCTGAAGTCTATGTTCATTGTTTTTATTTATTTCTTTTTTCTTATTAATTGCTTTGTAAAATAATTCTAAAGAACAGTTTCCTTCCACCCGTTCTATTACAACCCCTTCTTTTTTTCCATTTCCTGGAGAAAGAAAAGAAGGATACTTTGATGTTTATATACAGTAATATCCAAATCAGAATTCGGAACCAACTTTGCCGAATTGTGACAACCTATGAAAGTTAATTACTTGTCATTTCTTATCATCAAATTTGTTTTGTCTTTATGTTTTTCTGATAGTATAAAAGACAAAAAAGCGGCTAAAATGGAAAAGCAGACAACTTTCTAGTGAGTTTTGATGCTGAAGCAAATGCCATGCTCATTTTATTTTTGACTTTACGGGTTTAGTCTCTTTTACTGTTGATGATGCTGGCCTTGGTTGGTTATGTAGATAGAAATATAGTGGATCTTCTCGCTTGGTGGTTTCGATGAAGTGATGAATAATCATCATAAGTAGAAGCTGATTGGGGACATTCGATTGACTAATGCTTTGAGCAATTGTGGAATGTTGATAAGACTTTTTCATCCATATGCTGATAATAATGACCAAAAAAAAACTCTTGTCTACATATGTAGATGAGTTCAAAGTAAGAAGGAAAGAAAAAAAAAAAACAATTGTAATGGATTGAAAGTTTAATCATGCTTTCTTCTCTTTAATTATTGATTGCTTTCTTGTTTCTCTAGTGATCAAGGAAATCTTTGCATTTTGGATGATAACTAAAATTACAATTATGATATAATTACTAATCTCAACATAGACATTTTTGTCCACCCAAAACATAATTAATCTTTAATTTCTATGCCTTACAAGGATTGGTCTTCTTGACCTTTTCAGCTCTCCTTCCCTTTTTCAACTCCATTAAGTGTCATATTGTGGTAGATGTTGCAGCATGTTCTCCTCCCAAAGTCATGACATATATGTTTGACAAAATGAAATCCCTCCGGTTAACATTTGAATTGTGATGATGTATATAATATTGACTTTTTAACCCTTGTACCTTGTTTGTTTGAACTTTGAATTTATTGTATAATTCCATTTGATTATTTTGAATATATTGTATAACTCCATTTTGATTACTTTAAATGTATTGTATAACTCCATTTTGGATTTTAAATACTATTGTTATAACTTTTTAGTTTAATAGTTTTTTAAAAAAAAGTTTAAACGAGCTTGATCTTGAACCAAGCTTAAATGAGGTTGAACTTGAATTTTTGAATTTATTAGACAAACCCAAGCCTGAGCTTGAACCTTCCTTATTCGTCATGGAGCTTGAGCCTAGAATTTTAGGTTCTTGAGAGCCTAAGCCCAATCCCAAGCCAGAGCCTTATGGAATATAAACGAGCCGAGCTCGAACCTAATATATTCGGGCTTGGCTTGGCTTGTTTACACCCCTATTGGTGACCTCTACATGTCCATTCACTTGAGGATGAGTTACCAAGGTCAACCTCTGTTCTATATTCAAATTTTCACAAAAGGTCTTGAAAGGATCACCAACAAATTGACTTCCATTGTCTGAGATGATAGCTCGCGGAATTCCAAATTTGCACACAATATTTCTCCAGACAAAAGATTGCACTTTTGGTGAAGAAATAATTGTCATTGGTTCCGCTTCAACCCATCGGGTGAAGTATTCTATAGCTACTATCAAGAATTAAACACCCCTCACTCCTTTAGGAAAAGGTCCTAGTATGTCAATGCCCCAGATATCAAATGGAACAGATGTGTTCATAGATTTCTACCTCATTGGAGTTATATGACTTATTTCTGTGCAATTGGTAGCTCATGCATCTTTTTATCACCTCTCAATATCTCTGGCCATTGAAGGCCGGAAATAACCAATCCTTAGTATCTTCTTTGCCATGGTTTTGGCTCCTATGTGTGATCCACATATTCCAGTATGTACCTCTTCAATGACATATTCTCCTTCTCCCTTGTTCAAGCATTTGAGTAATGGCTATGTGTAAGACCTCATTTATAATTCATCATCTCCTATCAGAACATAGCGATATGCCCATTTTTGAATTTGGCAAGCTTCTTGGGCATCTCTTGGGAGCTTGCCATCTTTGAGGAATTTGTAAATGGGGTACCTCTGATCTGCTTGGACCTTTGTGACCAAGTTTTCCTCTTGGTTTATGCTCGAAGAATATAGCTGTTCGAACAATAGCTCGGCTTTGGTACCCTTGAGCTCCCGATAATTCTTCCTTGTAATAAACTTCACTCGAAAGTTGTCGCAGAAAAAGAAATTCAAGAACAAAATGACAATGTTCCTAAGAAAATTGGAAAAGAGAAATCTTATTGAATAACTTCAAAACAACGAAAGTTGCCTCTTCAAAATAGAAGTCACCCTTAAATAACCTAATCAAAACCTAAACCTTTTCGAAAAATCAAACCTAGGCTTATTCAGAAAAGAAACGAAATTACAAAAAAAACCCTAAAAAAATAACAAATTATGAAAATGCCCAAAACTCCATCAAGACGACTTCGGATGGCCTAAAAAAACAAGAAATTGATCGTTTGGCCGTTTTGGGTCATCCAGTCAAATTTGAGGGAGATCCGAGCTCGGGCCAGCCACCTCGAGAATTATGCCCGACAACATCGAACAGGCTGAATGAGGCCCGCATTCCCTGCAGTCGCTTGGACCTACGCAGACTACTCGTCATGGGTTTGGCTGGTGTAACTGGCCCCTGTTTCCCTTGGTCATTCTCCTTATCCAGCTCTGTGTCAGGCTCTCCGTCTTCCGAAGAGTTTGTCCTCAAACTCGGATTGTCTCCATGGAAACGAGACAAATGTTGCACATTGAAAACATTAGAAATACTAAGATCATCCGGCAGCTCGATCCTGTAAGCATTAGCTCCCAACTTTTCCAAAATTTGACAAAGGCCAATCTTCTAGTCTCTAAGCTTATGATACGTGCCCAATGGAAATCGTTCTTTTTCTAACGTCACCCACACGAGGTCTCCAACCTCAAACTGCACATTGCTACGAGCCTGTTCCATATCCTCAACTTACTTTTTGAACTCATCACGCGGCAAGCCGATGAGGGCTTCTTTCCTTCCGCAAAACTATCTCGCATTGGTTGCAGCATGACCTTCTTCACAACTCTATTGACTGTGTAGTAGTGAGTGAAACCATCATATGAAACCTTGTTGTCATACTTCCAAGGTTTGCCTAGTAGCAAATGTGCGGTATCCATAAGCACCACAACATAGTAAACAATACGGCTGTACAGCAACGCAATCGAAAACTCCACTCTGCACCTCTGATTCACCTGGACTTCAGTCTCTCTATTCAACCACCCAAACTTGTAAGGCTCGGTATGCGGCTCTGTCGGCAATTGAAGCTTCTATACAACTTCCTGTGAAATCACATTCTCACAGCTTTCCGTATCTATAATTACTCGGCAGACCTTGCCATTGATGGTGCAGCGGGTGTTGAATATGTTCTAATGCTTCCAATCCTCATTGGCTTTAGGTGCGAAACAAATCCGTCGTAAAACCAGACACTCTCCTCGGACATCTTCCGACGCAACCACACACTCCTCGCCTACTTCCAACTCATCAACAACATCTTCTCCTACGAATTCCCCTTCTGCGCCAACTTGGATCAACAACTGAGATGAAATCCTAGGACACTCGTAGGCATAATGTCCTTTCTGCTGACAACGATGACAAATGATATTCGCCTTATAGGTTGGTGGACGGTTTTGAACATGCCCCGATCCCTGATTTGGTTGCATTGCTGTTCGCCTTTGTTGAGTGGATGGAATAAAAGCTTTGGACGAAGAAGGGTTGGCTGTCATCGTGTTTCGAGGAGGGTTGGAAAACCCTCTGCCGAATGTCATACTTCTTTCATCAACCCTAGCCAAGCTCCTTTCCACCACTTTAGCCTTCATCTGCGCGTCGGTGATGTTCCCGAAGGTGCGTGCCTGTAGGACATCCTGTATTGTTGGTCGAAGGCCATGCAAGTAACGTGCCACGAGTTGCTCTTGTGTCTCACGAAGCTGGTTCCTTACAACCATCCGATAGAATTCCAACGTGTATTCCTCTACACTACTCGCACCCTACGTCAAACTCTGCAAATTCTGAAAAAGTGTCTGGAGATAATTGAAAGGTAAAAACTCACTACGCATCTCCTTTTTCAGTTCTAACCAATCATCCATGACTGGAAGTCAATCCAGATAGTGCTGATATCTAAAGGATTGCCACCACGCTACAACCCTATCCTTAAACCGAATTGCTTCTAATGTTACCTTCTTGTCCATCGGGACCTCTTTTAACTTGAATATTTCGTCCACGACACTCATCCAATCCAGAAATTCTTCTGGCGCCAGACTTCCAATAAATTCGGGAACTTCTAGCTTAAACCCAGCATCCTATCGTGGAACATATGGCTGGCAATCGAAAACCCTTTAGGGCTGATTTCTACCTCCTCTTCTGCCACTTGGGAAAACCCTAGGCTGCTATTCTCTCACTAGTACTTTGAATTCCTCAATCAACGTCACCCCCTTGTTCCTCTTGCCTTCCGGTGGGTTCTTGTTATGCAGGTCTCTCGTTTACTACCAATTGCTTCATTATCCAGTTCAAAGTCCACATTTGTGGGTTCTGATTCTCCAAGATCTACTGCATGGCTCGATCACGATCTTCCCTCTCCTTCGCTTTTGATTCTCAGCCTCTGTGCAATTCTTCCAAGATTGCAGCTACGGTAGGATCTACATTCCTTCCTGACATCTCGGATCTCGTCTCTGATACCAACTGAGGTAGATGGAATTATGGAAGGCTGATAATTCTTCCCTATAATAAAATTCACTTGAAAGTTGTCGCAGGAAAAGAAATTCAAGAACAAAACGACAATGTTCCTAAGAAATCTTATTCAAGAACGTCAAAACAACAAAAGTTGCCTCTTCAAAAAAGAAGTCACCATTAAATAACGTAATCAAAACCTTAACCTTTTCGAAAAATCAAACCTGGGCTTATTCGGAAAAGAAACGAAATTACAAAAAAAAACCCCTAAAAAAGTAAAAAAATTACGAAAATGCCTGAAAAAACACAAAAAGGCCTAAAACTCCATCAAGACGACTCCGAATGGCTGAAAAGGGCCCTGCATCACAACATAGTAGTGTTTATTGATTGGTGGGCCATTCCGGATCACCTACTCAAATTTGAGCCTGATCCGAGCTTGAGCCAGCCATCTCGAGAATCGTGCGCGACAACATCGAACAGGCCGGAGCAGGCCCGTATTCGCTGTAGTCTCTTGGACCTGCCAGACTACTTGTCGTGGGCTTGGCTGGTGTAGCTGGCCCCTATTTCCCTTGGTCATTCTCCTTATCCAGCTCTGCGTTAATAATGTATTAGCCTCTGCATTGTGCTATCTAGGTATTTGTTCAATGAATAACTATTCAAGTGTTGATGTTATATCTCTTACTTGTTTGAGATATTTAATCATATTCTCTTCCCTACCCTCGTAGGTTTTAGTGAGCTGGCTGGCTATAACTTGTGAGTTGGTCTTTGCATGCAATTTTCGCACTTTTAAAGCTCTTATGAGTCTTAGACCTGCTAAAAAAGCTTCATATTTGGATTCATCATTCGAGGTTGGGAAGTTATATTTCACAAAGTGAGGAATTCTCACTCCCTCGGGACTGATCAATGTAATTCCAGCATCTAAATTTTCCTTTTCTGTGGAACCATCTGTGTACATAGTCCGTACTTTAGTTTCACAAGTTTCAGCGAGCTCGAATGGAACTCTAGTACATTCTTCCACGAAGTTTGAAAGAGCTTGAGCTTTGATGGCACTCCTTGATTTGAAATCATGTTGATACCCTGAGAGTTCGAGTGACCTCTTCATTGTCTTGCCTGACAACTTGGGTTTTGCTAGAGCTTGCTTTAATGTAAATTGGTCAATACTTTGATAGGGTAAGCTTCAATATCGGGCTTAAGTTTCCTTGATGTCATAACAATGAGGTACAGAAACTTCTCGAGATCTAAATATCTTATTTCAAGACCTCATAGTAAAAGACTTACATAATATATTGGAAATTACAAACCTGACCTCTCTACTAAGAGTACCGAATTAACTACCTTCTATGGGCCTCTGTGAAACAAGCTGTGGAGATTTTCCCAGGAATTCTTTTAGCTTTATGAATGCAGTTTGACAATCCTTCCACTGGAAATCCTTGGGCTTCTTCAGAACATCATAAAACTTCTCTCCTTTATCAACCATCTTGCTAATGAATGACTCAATGTTGACATCTTCCCTGTTAAACTCTGGACTTCTTTGCTTTTGTTAGGTTCTATGTCCAAGAGTGCCTTTATCATATCAGTGTTTAGATCGATGCCTCGTTTCGATATCATAAAACCCAAAAAGTTTCTTGATGAAACTCCAAAAGTGCACTCTTCAGGATTGAGTTTCATGTAAGCAGCTTTCAATGACTGGAAAGTCTCCCTTATGTCTTTAATGTAGTCATTTGAGGTCGTTGATTTGATTACAATGTCATCCACGTAGACCTCAATGTTTCTTCTAGGTTGTTTCTTAAGGACCTTATGCATAGCTCGTTGGAACTCTGCATGTGCATTCTTCAAGCCAAAAGGCATATTGGTATAGCAGTAGGTCCTAACCTCAGTTATGAATAAGGTCTTTTCCATGTCCTCTAACACCATTTAAATCTGATGATATCCTTTATAAGTGTCTAAGAAACAAAGCCATTAGTATCTAGTCGTTGAATCAACCATCTGGTCAATGCTCAGAAGTGTGTATGAGTCCTTTTGACAGTACTTATTAAGTGTAGTGAAATCTACACACATCCTCCATGTCCCTTCCTTTTTTTTGCATGACCACTAGATTTCCAAGGCATTCAGGGTACACGAACTCTTTCAGGATTCTAGCATTGCAAAGTGCTAGGACTTCTTGAGCCATGACTTCATTCCTTTTTAGAGCGAAGGTTCTTTTCTTTTGTTTCATTGGCTTGATTCTCGATCTAAGTCCAACCTTGTGTTCTACTATCTCTTTATCAATGCCTTCGAGGTTAGTAGGTGGTAAGGCGAAGACCTTTAAGTACTCTTAAAGAGAGTCAATGAGCTTTCCTTTAACCTTAGAAGGTAAAAGTTCACTGATCGTTATCCCCTTCTCTAGGAACGCTAAATTGAGCAAAAACTGTCTCAGCCTTGTGGGCTACTTGGATTTTGGATTTGTCTTCATCCTTTGGAAGGTTGATGAAATCGACTTGTGAAGACACTACCAAAGTCTCAGCATCTCCTTCAGTGAGTTAGCACTCTGAGGCTACCTTTCTGTCTCCTTCTAAGGTAATCCAGCTATCGCCAACTTCAATCCTCATGCAGTAGCTTAGTAAGGAAATTTCAGCTTTCAAGCCCATGTCCAATTTCCTTCCAAGAATTGCATTATAGGTTCCTGGTGCATCAACCACCAACCAATCCATAACTTGTATGACTCCTTTTCCATTTACATAAATTGTAGTTGGAACTCGCAGAATCCCTTTTGCATAGGTCATGCTACCACTGAAGCTAGTCAGAGCCATGTCTGATTTTAGCAGCAAGCTCTTATCTATTTCAATTTGATCGAATGCCCTTTTGTATAAGAGATTCACAACATTTCCAATATTTAACAAGATTTTTTGTACAAAAAATTCTCCAATATGAAATGAAACCATGAGGGGGTCGGCATCTACTCTACAAGCTCTTTTTGACCTCCTCTTAATGGTGTTGATCTCTTTGATTGGAGGTCACTGCTAGTTGGCTGCTATAGGTGGTGGATTTGCAGAGCTTACATTTTTTAGCCTGGAACTCTTGTCGATATCCTTTCTTTATCAACCTCTCACTTTCTCGCTTGAGGTCGAAATAGTCCTCTGTGAGATGGTCATGGTCTTTATGGTAATGATAGAATTTTGTCAGGTTCTCTTTGCCAAGGGGGTTTTGAGAGGTCTCAATGGCTTCAAGAGACCCTTCTTTTCTAGAACCACTAAGCTTTCCGCCTGCGAGGTTATTAGAGAGGTTGTCATTAGATCGAGAACTATCTTCATCTTCTTATCTAAAGGTGCCCCCTTTGAATAAGAGTCTTTCCAATCTAGCTTGGATGTTTGTGTGCTCTCAGGTCACCTTTTGATTTTTTTTTTTATGGTTGATGTGAAACCAGGAATCTTTTTCTAGATTGTTGTCTCCTCTACTTTAATCAAATTCTCGAGGAGTGTTGCAGCTCCTTGATGGTCTTCATTGGCTACCCTGCTAGCCTGAAAGCTACATACCCCCCTTTCAATCCCCATTTAAAGGTAATGATGTAAATCACATCATTCTTCTACTCAATTTAAACCGTTTTGTCGTAGAAACGACTATAATAGCTCTTGGTGCTCTCACCGACTTTTGTCTGATGTTAAAAAGGTAATCGATGTCTTTCTTGCACTTCTTGCTACTCTGATAATTTTTCATGAACAACTCTTTTAACTGCATCTGGCTTAAGATGCTTGCTTCTAGAATACTTTTGAACAACGACTATGCTTTCTTTGTCAATTTGGATCGGAAAGGTAGATAGTTGACATGATCGGGGTATTCAAAAATTTCCATGTAAGAAACATGCTCATCTATATGTTGCAAATGTTCCCCTATGCCATCATATTTTGCTTTGACTTGAGGCGCTTTAAATTCTGGAGGCATTCGAGTTGTCCTAATGTTGTGGACAAATGGTGATTTTTCGGATAAGTCCACATTACTCTGTATTTCTTGGTCTCTATTTCTTTCATGATTCACTCGGAGGGTCCCTCTCCTTAGTGGATTCAAGGCTACCCCCGGAGCGTGACTGCCTGTTCTTCAATCGGGCTTCACTGAGGACGTATCCTTCCCCTAAAAGGAGTTCTCAGTGAGCTCCCCTGCTCGTCAGGACTTGTTCCTTACAGTTGACTTCTAGAGATTGCTGCTCGATTGAGCCTATCCCTCAAGTCATAACTACATCCATTACACAGGGTTTCTTTAAGGTCAATCACAGGTGGTGCTCTTTCTATGTTGACTCTTTCTTAGTCCTTTCGTCGTGTGATCCTTCTTGTGCAATCTCTTCTTCTCGAGCTTCAGCGTTTTGATTTTAGACTTATGGAAGGTCATTCCTTGTCTCTTAAACTGGGGATGGATCCAATTGTGTGTTTTTCCTTGGATCTCTGGGTTGTTGTGACTCCCTTCGAGATGGTACTGGACTATGTCCAGTCGATACGCAATCCCTTTTGCCCAAGATTCCTTCCTAAGCCACTACCGTGAGTTCAAAGAGGTCGGCTGGAATAGAGGCTCGATCCTTGTGGTCTTGGGACATTGTTGTTATTATTTGGATTTTTGTATCTCTATTCTTCCCTCCTATGCTCAAGAGCTTTATCGTCCGGGTTCCTTCGAGATGATCCTGACCATGATGGCCTTAGTGGCCCATGTAGGCCAATTGGTCTCACATTATTATCATTGTTGTTTTCTGTTAGGACGGTATCTTCAGGCACTACTTCCCCAGTGCGTAATGGTGTTCTTCTTGGTGGTCAACCATGGTGTGGTGGCTGTACTGTCTTGGCTGCGATCGACCCCAATCACAATTTCTATTTTCTTTTCGTGTGTATGAAAGAAAAATTGTACTCAGAATGTTCCCTCCCACAAACACATCCAGAAGTGATGGAGCTCGGAAATGATATTGTGTCTAACTTAGTATCCCATGAGAGTTCAAAATTGGATAGATTCACCTTGTGTCCTTCCTGTCTGATCCGATATTTTCTATTGAATAATAAGTTACCATTTAGGTGAAGTTATCTTGTTGGAGTGAATCTCAATTACTTGAAAGTAGGCATTTTAGATGAGTGTGAGATCCTATCCCTCGAGTTGCTCCTTGAATTGTGGAGTTTCCATAATGAAAATATCTTACCATGCATGTTTCTGATGTATGAGCTAGAAGCTTGCCACTTGATTTAGAAACCATCTTCGCAACCTTCTAGTGGGCTTCAAAGGTCCCGATGAACATCTTTAGAAGGTCACTATGAATGATTTTAAAACTTATAACTTGCATTAAGAGTCATTCAATTGTGGCATGAAAGATTAACGAGAAAGGTTCGAGTTCACTAGTTTGTAGCTCGAAATCTAGAGAGACCTTCCTTAGCTCGCTAAAAGTCAGTGACCTAGGAGGTCACTGCCCATTTTCCCTTTAGTATTAATTCAAATCTTAAGTATTCGGATCGGTGCTTGGGTTTGTTTGGGTCAGGTTATTCGGGACATACCCGTTTTAAGCATCACTTCATGTTAGAATACCTAAACAAATTAGGTACCTACATCCATATTAATAGCTTGAGGATAACTTCTTGTGAAATCCTTAAACAGAAATCGGCACTTGACTCTCACTTGTAATTTTAATATGACAAATTTTTAACAATTTACTTAAATAACTAAAGTAAAGTAAGACTTCTTAAGACCATGATTCAGGATACCGATTTAAAATTGATGGGGTCAAAAAGATGTTCGACCCGGTCACCCCATAGATCCTGATGGAGCTTCGCATTCTGCAGCCTCAGAAGAAGAGAAAAAGAAGTCACCGAAGTGGGCTGTCGCCCAGGGAAGAGCTCCAATGCATAAGTTAGTATTCTGGGAGAGTTTTCCCGTTAAGGTAGAAAGCATAAAGACTTAGTTTTCTATTGTCTTTTCTTTAGTTGTCTATAGATTGATTGTGTTTTTTTTTTTTGTTTAAGTCGAGAAAGAGTCCATTACCTCCTGGAGTTAGGCTCCTTATCACATAATAGTAGGTAGTTAGGATAATTGTGGGATTTAGCTGAATCTTGCCAATTGCTCCCAAGATCGTGGAGCTTCCTCGGAACCAGAGATCTTGCCATTCACGTTTGTGTGAGAGATACGAGCTCACAAACCGACCTTCAGGCCAACTTCGCGACCTCCTCGTGGATGTTGAGGATCTCGAACATCTCTTCCGGTGAGGTCGCGCCGAGTGATCATTGGCTCTTTAGAGTGGCTAGGGGTAGCGCATGAAGGGAAATCTTGTCTCGAATCTACAGAGAAACGAGATCCAAATCCCAATTCCTTAAAAAAAAATTACATGAGAATGATACATACCTTTCTTGTTGTCTGGAACTGCAGATCTATCACTTGATATTATCGAGATCTACTAGACTTAAAGTCTTCTAATCTATTCCCTATGAAAATCTGGGGGAACAGATGGGAATAGGAAAAGAGGATTCTTAATTTTGTGGAGTGGCGGCTGTGAAAAAAAAGAACAGACGTAATGGAATTTTTCTTTTCAGAAAATCACTTTTGTTCTCAAAGTAGGGTTCTGTAAAATCTGTCACTAATTCCTGGAAATAATAGGATATAAATAATCCTAAAATAACCTAATTAGTAGTTGGGCTTCTATGGGCCATGACCCAATAAGCCTCAATTTAATTAAAGGT
>JAOXNR010005338.1:0-31751 GCA_028571225.1 Parsonsia alboflavescens
CTACAGTGCTCATGCAGCCAACCAAGCGGAGCAAGAATTCCGTTACGGTAACAGTTGGAGCGCGCCTTAGCAAATCCAATGAGAGAAAAATCTCATCCTAAAGATCAGTTCGACACTGCTCATCAGACATCCCACATCCAACTTTCAATGACTACCCACATAGTCACAAGTCTATATAAGAAGGTAATGACCAACTGCCTAAAGTAAGTGACTTTTACATCCCGAACTTTACAACTCTTATTTCTGCATTGCAAAGCAAGTTTCTAAGTTCGACATCGGAGGAGTTTCTAGAACCACCCGCAACTTTGACAGTTTCTATCGTGCAAATACCGAATCTAACATCTACCCACACCGAAGGTATCCGAACAGCACAAACTTACCAGCAACATCATTTGGCACCCAACGTGCTTGTGCACGATTTGAACATTAAACTTGTAAAAACAAAAAAACAAACATGCAAACAAGATCAAGACTAGCTACATCAAAGAACATAATGGGATAAGAGAAGGATAAAATTCCCCGAGTGAACAATAATGAACACATCCCATAGGCCGATACCACATTGCCCCGGGATGCGGCTCAGGATGTCGTTCATCCTATTGATGCATTGGTTAGCGAGCTCCAACGACCATATACTTCAGTGCAGTTCTCGAACCCACAAAAATCCCGAACTGAGACGAATACTTATAACAACAGGTTGGTGGAGAACATGCCTAGAGGAGTTAGGATGCAAGTTGTAGCGGTTTCTGAAGTAGACAAGATGAAGCTGGCAATTGACCATTATGAAGCTTTCCAGCTCTTCTTACAACAAAACAACTACCTTCACGTGAACGAGGTAGTGGGATCGTCCAATCGAAATGGAGAACGGGACCTGGATAATGATGAAGTATAATCGAGGAGCCCTGCGGGCAAGAAGCCCCAAGAGTTCAAAATCTTCCGATCGTAACCCCACAAAGGAAGCAGTTGACCGCAACATAATGCATCCCTCTAGAACTGCAGACGGAGTTACTTAGATTGGAGCAGAGGGTGGATGGAAAAGAAGCTAAAATGCCAGAGCTTCGGCCAACCACGACGTCACAAATCTGAAGCCCTTTGATCCCCGAACTCAGACATGGGGAAGATTCCAGTGGATTTTCGACTTCCAACCATTGACAAGTACAATGGTACCACAAATTTGGCTCAACACCTTTCTATTTTTAATACCAATCTAGCATTCTATGACCCACTCAACACTCCAAGAGCGACCAAGCATCTTGACACCCACGAAACTGATGAATGCCCCCGTGGAGAAGCGGGATCAAGATCGCTATTGTAATTTCCACCGGGATGTGGGACATTACACAGAAGATTACTACCAACTGAAAAGAGAAATTGAGAATGCGGTGTAGCGAGGTTTACTCACTCAGTTTGTTAGTGTCATGCATGTTGTCCAAACCAACACAAGGCAACAACCTGCTGCACTGAAGATCATAGAAATGATATCTGGGGTTAATTTGGATTGCCCGAAACCATCGGCTGCGATAGTAAATGATGACATCCCCCTGGTGGTATCCATGATGGTTTCAAACTTCTTGGTGAAAAGAATCTTAATCAGTACAGGGAGCTCAGCTAATATCCTGTATTATGAAGCATTTCAGAAGATGGACCTCAAGGATGAGCTAATCAAATCAAATCGCATTCCGTTGGTTGGATTTTCTGAAGAAACCACGTATGCATTGGGAAAATGCGATGATGGACATCGTATTTTTGCATTTTGGAGTCGTTTAGATGGTTTTTCAGATCTTTTAAGTTTTTAGGTAGTTTTTATTATTTTAGTGGCATTTTCGCAATTTTACATTTCCTATTGCTATTAGGTTTTTGATTAACACCATATATAAGTTGTTTTAGGATTTCGTTAGAAGCAAACTTTTATTATTTTTGATTTTGATAATCATATCGAGAGAACAATTTGTTCCTCTATTAAATTCTAATTCCTGTTTAGTCAGTTTTCTATTGCGTTTCGACAACAAATCCTTTTGATATTACTATCAGGCAAAATATATTCGTCCTCATTTTCTTCAAACTTTTCTCCAAATAATTTTGATGTCAACCGTGGCACAACCCTGTTATTCTCATGATCATCAAGTACAAGCTCACTGAAATGGTGACTTTGACTTTGCTCAAGAAGTTCAGCAACTAATGCACTCAAGAATTCTTGGTTCCCCTGGCAATTCATCAAATTCATTCCCCAGTTCCCTTTTCTTCTTGCTAGCAATTTCTTCTCTTTTCGTCTTATCTTCAGTGTCCTTTGCACAATTTGTTAAGACTCGTAATCCTTTTCTAGAGACTCAACATTTTCTCCATAGCTTAAGAACGCTTTCCCAAAGTCCACGATAATATTTGCCAGTGCATCCATATTTAATAGTCTTTGGGCCTTCTCAATCTGTGCCTTTCGAATTAATCTAAAACAAATAAGAGAATAGATGCATTCTAGTTTATAATTACTAAAAAAGCATTATTAATAAAAGAATATATAAAAATTTTACTAGTTAATTTATTTCTAATATGTTTTTAGCATTTTCACTCCGAATTTGTATGAGAATATTGAATGTAAAAATTATTAAGTTTCTTCAAGAGCATATTTGGGGCCCCTTTTTTTTTTTCCGAAGTAAATGGGATTCGTCTACCGATATAATTTTTTCCCCTCTTTAGTTACCATAGTAAATGAGTATTTTACTTTTGAGGAATCTAATATGAATTAATGAAAAATAATTTAGTAATTTAGTTTATATATTTTAGAAAGCCTTATATTATTCTTATTGTATTAGTCCCACAAGTTTGACAATAAAAATACAATTAAGTTCAGGTCACATGACCTGCAAATGTGGAAATTAAAGGGGTAAAAATGTCCATGTCTGGTTTCCCAATCCAAATCCAACTTAGTCTAAAAGTTTCAACACGTCTCTAATCTGTGACCAAGACCCTTGGATGATTTGAAAGAGGAATAGGATTTGAACTGAAAGCATCCAATAAAAGAAAATCATCGAAAAAGGTTGGTTTCAATTCTAACCATTGCAAGTCTCTTGTAAGCATTTCTGAGTTTTGCAGAACTGCATTCCTTCTCCAACCCCAAGACTGCATAGAAATCACTGCTTTTGTCTTCATTTGCAGCCATTCTTGGATCCCTCAAATTTCAACGAAATGATGAGCGGAAGCTGAAGGAATCCCACAACTGCAGAGGAGATCAAAACCAAACTAGAGAGTTTCTCCCTTTATCTTGTCGACGAATTTATAAAATTTTCACTAACAGGTATGACTCCCACTCAACACAACCCCTGAAAACAACAGGGATATTTTTGCTGCAAATAAATAAATTAATAAATAAATATGGGTTTGTTCCGATTGAGAAAAGTTGCAAAAAGAATGATTCTGGGGTCGACGACAGAAATGGAATGTTGGTGGCGGGTGGAACCATAGATCAAAGACTTTGATTTTTTGTTGAAACTTTTAGACTAAGTTAGATTTGGATTGGAAACCAGACATGGACATTTTTACCCCTTTAATTTTGACTTGTGGAGGTCATGTGACCTCCTCTGTTGTGGGAGTTGCCTGACAATGTTGGTTTGAATCATATAAAGACAAATCGTAATTTCACGTGGGATCATAATGGTAGAAAAAAAATTATGTGGAATCAAATAGGGTAAAAGTCCTATTTATAAAATATAAAATATAAAAATACAAATTAATTGAAACAGTAAAAGGAAAAATCAAACCAAAAAGGTAAAAAAAAAAATCAAAATAATAAATCAGAAAAAGTATAAAAGAATATCACAAACCATAAAAAATTGAAAAAACAATTGTTATAGAAATATTCACATCAAAAATAAAAACAGAATTTATAAAAAATTTACTTTCATGAAGAATATGCCTGAGATCTCGATGAAGAAGATCCTTGACATGGAAAAAAAAAAGAATTGTGTAGAGGGCCTGTAATCAGTGAATATGCACTTCAAGGTCTTGAAGAAAACCTTCTTTCTGGTATCCAAACAAGACATTTTTTGAGCTAAAACTTAGAATAATTAACATGGCATATTAAGTTTTCTTTTAGGAAAAGATCAGATCCCTATTCAAAAAAATATAAAGAATGAACTCGAAATATTAATACATGATAATTAAAACAAGACCTGAAAATCCAACAAATCTTTATATATACCTTGAAATATTCTAGAGCTGAGAAGAAGAAGATATTATTGAAGTGGTTGTTGGGAGATAGATAGATATGGTTTTGGCCTTCGGGAGAACAGCAACAGAAGTACAACTAATAAGGACGAACTGCAGACTTTGAAATAATGTGTCGGACATGGGCTCCGTTCCTGCTGAATATGCACGGGAGCTTTCTATATTTTAAGTTTGGTTTCATATCATTTTTCTATAAATAAATTTTTAAATATATATATATTTATTTATTTATATATATAGCATCTTTGGGATATTTTAAGAAGATTAATTAGGGGCACGGCAATAAATTTAGTTTCTTATATTAATTATTTTATTTGATTTTAGAAGGGACATTATCACCTTTTTATGCAATTGTAAATTTTAGAAATTACCAAATTTTAAAGAAAGTTTTCGGACTGGCAATTAATTAAATTGGTATTTCATATACTAAAAATATTCTTATTACATATCTTATGTTATGTAGCCATAGCTAATAAACAAAGTGTACCAACATAACCTATTTGTGTAACAAAATTTTCAGAAAAGAACCATAAAAAAACACTAAAATTGCAATAGAGAATATACTAAAATATTAAAAAGATGTAAAGGCATAAAAAAGAAGCTTTAAATCTTCTAATACACTAATAAAAAACTTAATTCTAAAAGATCAAACACCTCTAGTATTTAATTTATTTTTTTAGGATTTAGATTATAAAATATATCTATTAAAATAATTAAATTACACGTGTAAGTTTTTTATCAGTGCATTAAAAAGGTGTTGTACACAAAAAAAATTTTAAAAAAAAGTTCAGAGTCACAAAATGATCTATTTCACTTTCTTTTTTTTATTAAAAAAAAAAAAAAAGATGCTGTGTTAGGATAGGGTAAAAAAAAAAGATGCTGTGTTAGGATAGGGTAAACTAAAACACATACACTTTTAATTTATCATTTCAATTTCGCTTTTTGTTTTAATTTCTGGTCAAATTAAGTGGGTGGCAATTTTTCTGCTTTCAATTAATCTTAATATATGATAAGTCACCATATATTGCCTTTTTTTTAATCTAAAATTGAATGTCCACTTTAATTTAGATAAGTTTTAAGAAATAAATAAATTTGACCTTTTTTTTTATAATAATATATAGTAATTTGTTATTAAAATTTTAGCTAATTTAAAATAAAATATTAAAATATTGACATTCTAAAATGTGAATAAAACTGTACAATTTCAAATTAAAGAAATTAGGCATGAATTTATTACTCTGGAAGCTCCCAAGGAAAAAAGGGAAAATAGCTGTCTCATTTTCTTGCATGCGAGCGGATAGCAAGATTCGCCAAAATACAGCCAAACCCTGTAATGTATGAAGTTTCATATATTGGCATCTCCAGTGAAAACATTTTTTTTTTGGAACCAGAAGAGGTGTACATTTTTTTTAGGAACCAGAAGAGGTGTGCAGTTGTTTCTTTCAGGAACCAGAAGGGTTATAAAGATATCACCATAAACAGTCTCTGAAAGAAGGGGCTGTTTTTGTGCCGATCTTAGGCTTGAAGCTATTTCTTCAAAAACAATCGATAATAATATCAATTTAAGTTACCAGGAAAAAATACAGTAAAGATGAGAATAGACTAAGCTATATTGAAGGACTAGCTCCCGTCTGAGAAAGGTTTAAGCGTTTTGAGGTAATTTCAACAAGATAAAGAAGTATTTAAAATGTCATCTTTATTGTACGGATTTCTCAATACAATGGAGGAAGGCCAAGTTTACCTTTGTTCTACAATTAGGGATGACAAAACAATCTGATCTGATGGGTACCCAACCAGATCTTACCAGTTTGGAACGGGTTTTACCGAGCCCATTTAAAAAGAGGACAAGTATGGGTTTTTGAGTCGGACTCATGCACAGGTAAGATCACGTTTGGTGTTGGCTAGTGACGAGTCTAGCCCTGAACTGACCCAACTTGACCAAACCTGACTCGACCTGACCCGATGCTTATTTTAATCATATTTTTAATAAAATATATATGAATAATAATCTTTAGCTTTTACCCTAATCCTCCCCATTCAGATTTCATTTCATCTTCGTTCCCATCTCACAGTCGCCTCACCCGCATCAAGTACAGACACATCATCTCCATTCACATCCATCCACCGATCGCCGTAGTTCTTCGTTGAGGAGGTCGTCCGATCTTTGTTGTCCGTCGCTACAGTCTCAGCTGTTCATGCTGTTGCTGCCAACTCGAGCAGTCGAGCTCGAGGCTTTCAAGCTTCAAGTCCTCTTGAGGCTCAATCCTTAAGCTTGCAAGCTTCAACCCGTCCAGAAAAGCTTCAACTCCTCTAGTGACTCAGTTGAACTTCAATAAAAATGTAAGAGGAAAACTTCTGATTACTTTATGTTTATTGGTATGCATTAAGAAGAAAAATCAAGTCTCATGTTTGTGAGATTATTTATGACTTTTTCCAGGTAGGAATTGAAGCCTGGAAAAGTGCCTGTGACAGTACAGGATTGACTCCTAATGATTATGCACTTTTGTGACGAAACTACTCTTATATCCATGTTGTCCAAAAGAAAATGAACAAGAGATCTGGAAGCCAGCATGTTGTTCTTGAGATTCCTAGGAGTCTTTTTTATAGCAGCATGAAGCAGAAGCAAGTCGAAGGCGATAGGTTGGGGAAATTTGCTGTGCTCCAGACTGAGAAGTGTGAGGTGATGCGGAATCCTTTAGATGGATTTTTCATTTTTTCTTGGATTTTCTTCAATTTAATTATTTCAAGGTTATTATTGTAATTTGACATTATATGCTCCTAGTATGATTAGGGTTACCCCTCTAGGGGTACATAAGCTTGTTTTCAAAGGTTTGCAAGGGATAGATTATTATCAATATATTGAATTTTGATATTTTACTCTTTAAGCAAGGTTTTGCTTGATCGATTAGCTAAACGTTGCGTTAGGTGGTATCAGAGTCTATGGCGACTGGCGGTGGTCTTCTTGACAATGTTTAGGAGATTGGAGCCCCAATCCTTGGGGATGACACTCTGCAATGTTTGGAGCAGCGGTTAAAGGAATACTTGGATCAAAGAGTTGATCAAAGTTTTCATCGTTTCAAGAAGCACTTCAACTAGTTGGTAGATCAATTCAAAGGTCTCGGTGTTGATGTGAACTAGAATTGGTGAAATGATAGAAGGCCTGGTGCAGATCTTGCTCTTGGTGGCCCTGTTGATAGGCCTATTCCTGTCCATAGGCGAAATAATCGTCTCTTTTTGGAGAGTTCGGAAGAAGAAAAGAATGAATCTGATTATGAAGAGCGTGATGGCTACAGAGGTAGGAATCGCTATGGAGGTAGAAATCATTATGAAGGAAGACAAGTTTTGATGTTCATGAAGGTAACGACTTTAAACTCAATTTCAATATACCTTCTTTTCATGGAAGCCTAGGAATTGAAGATTTTCAGGATTGGATTGCAGATATCGATAAATATTTTGATTACATGGAGACCCCAAGTGAGAAACGGGTTCGACTAGTGGCCTCTAGATTGAAGGGGGGTGCATCTGCATGGTAGGAAAGATTGTAGAATAAAAGAGAGCGCGAGGGAAAAGAGAGAATTTGTACTTGGCTTCGAATGAAAAGATTGTTGAAGCAAGAGTTTCTTCCTCCAGATTATGAATAGATCATGTTCCAACAATACCAACGTTGCCAATAGGGCAATAGAACTGTGCATGAATATACAGCAGAATTTATGAGGTTAGCGGAGCGAAATAATCCGTTGGAGACGGAGGGATAGCAGGTGGCGAGGTATCTCGATGGCTTGAAGCCTTTCATTTGAGACAAAATTGGAGTGCAATTTCTACGGAATTAAACAGAAGCCAAGATGGCAATGAAGGCTGAATTGATGCAACAAGACCGGGGAAAACGCGGTTACTAAAATTATCGAGGTAGTAGCTCGAGCAGTTTGATAGAGAAGAGTGGCTTCAACAGTTGCTATAACGCAGGGCGAAGTCTAGAAGATAAAGTGTTGGAAAAATGCCCTACGAACGACAAGGGGACCTAAGCATAGAAAACTGCGACCTTGAACCCTTATGCTACACCAACGAGGTTCAAGTGCTATAGGTGTAGTCTGCCTAGTCATCTGTCTAATGAATGTCCTCAGAGGAAGACAATGAACATGGCAATGAGAGAAGATGAGAAAGATCAAGATTGCTGTGAACCGGAAAGTGATTCAAAAAATTTTGAAGACGAAGAAGAGGAGGGGGAAGTAAACTATGTGGTGTGCAAGATAATGTTAACCCCGAAATAGGAAGATGACACTCAGTGACATCAATTATTTCGAACCAGATGCACCATTTTGGGCAAGATCTTCGCAATAGTTATTGACAGTGGGAGTATAGAGAACATCATTGGAAGTTAGGCAGTGAAGAAGATGGGAATACCCGTGGAGAAGCATCCTAATCCCTATATGTTAGGGTGGATTAAATCGGGTGCAGAGAGCATCCAGGTGACCGAACGATGTAAGATTCCATTCTCTATTGGAAAATGTTATGATGAACTATACTGTGATGTGGTAGAGATGGATGTATGTCATGTGTTGTTTGGGAGGCCGTGGCAATTTGATGTAGATGCTCAACATTCGGGGAGGAGTAATCAATATAACCTTGAGAAGGATGGAGTGAAGTACACATTGTTGTCTTTGTCAAATAAAGGAAACAGGCTGCAGGTCATAATTTCCTTACTCTTACAAGGAAATTTGAAGTTGACCTTAAAGAGACTCGATAGGTTTATGCTTTAGTGATGAAACAAACAGTCGAGACAGGGGTAGGAATGCAAGTGGAGGAGCTGCCTAAGGTTGTTGGGCCTTTATTGAAGGAATTTATCGCGCTGATGCCTGAAGAGGTCCCAAACGGGTTACCTCCTATGCATGATGTTCAATATTATATTGATTTAATCCCTGGTGCTAGCTTGCCGAACTTACCGTATTACAGGATGAATCCTAAGGAGAGTGAGATCCTGAAAGAGAAGGTGAAGAAGTTGTTGAGAAAAGGGCATATTCAGGATAGTCTGAGCCCATGAGTTGTTCCAGCTTTGTTAACTCCTAAGAAAGATGGGAGTTGGAGAATATGTGTAGAAAGCGGAGCTATTAATAAAATAACTGTGGGTTATAAATTTCCAATTCCTAAACGGGATGACATGCTGGACATATTACACGGAGCTAAGTGGTTTACAAAGCTGGACTTGAAGAATGCCTATCATCAGATTCGTATTCGACTTGAAGATGAGTGGCAGACAGCTTTCAAGATGAAAGAGGGTCTGTACGAGTGGTTGGTAATGCCGTTTAGACTTTTTAATGCTCCAAGCACTTTCATGAGGTTTATGAATCGGGTTCTGAAATCCTTTATTGGCAAATTTGCTGTCGTTTATTTTAATGATATCCTGATTTATAGTATGACTAAGGAGGGGCTTTGATGCATTTAAGAGAGGTGTTGCTAGCTTTGCAGAAAAATCAGCTATATGTTAACCTTAAGAAGTTTAGTTTTCTAACTAATAAACTATTATTCTTGGTGTTTACATTACTATGAAAGGAATAAAGGTAGATGAGGAGAAGGCAAAGGCAATCAGGGAATGGCCGGCTCCTAAAACAGTTTCTGAAGTTAGGAGTTTCCATGGGTTGGCCACGTTCTATAGGCGATTTATCGAAAATTTTAGTACTATTATAGCTCCAATCATTGAATGTATGAAGAAAGGAAAATTTATATGTGGAGAAGAGGCTGATACTAGTTTTGCCATACTAAGAGGAAAGTTAGATACTGCACCTGTTCTTGCCTTACCTGATTTTGACAAGCTGTTTGAAGTGGATTGTGACGCCAATGGAATGGGTATATTCGCTGTCTTGTCTCAGGAGTGCAGGCCAATTAGCTATTTTAGTCAGAAGCTAAGTGATGCCAGACAGAGGTGGAGCACTTATGACAAAGAATTTTACTCTATTGCAAGGGCTTTGAAGATATGGGAGCATTATTTGATTGGCAAGGAATCTGTGCTTGCTTTATTCTGATCATGAAGCTTTGAAATATCAGAATAGTTAAAAGAGGATCAGTAAAGATATGCATGAGCGATGGTGTCAATTTTTACAGAAATTTCCTTTTAGATTGCAGCACAAATCAAGGGTGCATAATGTTATGGCAGATGCGTTGAGTGGGAGAGTTGGCTTGCTGATTACGTTAAGTCAAGACATCTTGGGGTTCGATTAGCTGAAATACTACCACGCGGATGATGAAGACTTTGGGCAAATTTGGGAGTCATGTGCTACTGGTCAACCTCTGCAAGACTTTTATGTTCAGGATGGCTACTTGATGCTTAGCAATCAGCTTTGCCTTCCTCGATCATCTCTGTGAGAGAAGGTAATTCGTGACTTACATGAAAACGGGTATGATGCACACCCGTGATAAGACCATTGTTGCAGTTCGAGACTGATTTTACTGTTCTTAATTGCTTAGAGATGTTAGCAGGTACGTGCAAAATTGTTACATCTGACTGCTAAGGGGCAATCTCAGAACATAGGTCTGTATATTCCTTTACCTGTTCCTGACAATATATGGTAAGATCTGTCTATGGACTTTGTGCTTGGTTTGCCACAGACACAAAGAGGCATGGATTCTGTTTTTGTTGTAGTTGACAGGTTCTCCAAGATGGCACACTTTATTCCTTGTAAGAAGACTTCTGATGGAGTCAATTTGGCTAGATTATTCTTTAAGGAGGTGGTTCGTTTGCATGGTGTCCCTAAATCTATTAGTTCTGACAGAGATAGCAAAATTCTGGGGCGTTTTTGGCGGACTCTGTGGAAGCTATTTGACTCATCTTTGAATTTCAGTAGCATAGCTCATCCACAAACTGATGGGTAGACTGAGGTGGTTAATAGAACTTTGGGAAGCTTCCTTGAAGCATTTGTGGAGATAAACCGAAGCAGTGGGATATTGCTTTATCACAAGCCGAATTTGCATACAATAATGCAGTTCGTAGTTCCATTGGTAGGTCGCCTTTCTCTGTTGTTTATTCTAAGTCGCCTCAGCATGCTCTAGATTTGGTACGATTGCGGAAGCAAGCGGAGAAGAATGTAGTAGCGGATCATATGGCTACATAGATTGTTGAAGTGCATCATGAAGTCAAACGAAAGCTAAAGGAAACTAATTAGAGGTACAAAGCTATAGCAGATAAACACAGGCGAAGGCAAGTGTTTGAAGAAGGTGATCAAGTCATGGTTTTCCTTTGGAAAGAGTGATTACCAGATGGGTCTTATAGTAAATTGCAGCCAAGGAAGTATGGGATACTGTCAGCAAGAAGATCAATGATAATACTTATGTTGTTGACCTTCCATGTTGATTTGCACCGTTTCATGAGTCTACGGAGTCCTTATATCTAGTTTCTGATTTTAAACTCAAGGACGAGTTCTTTCCAAGTGGGGGAGAATGATGTGGAATCGTTTAGATGGATTTTCATTTATTCTCGGATTTTCTGTAATTTAATTATTTTAGGAGTATTTTTATAATTTGACATTATGTGCTCGTAGTATGATTAGGGTTACCCCTCTAAGGGTATATAAGCTTGTTTTTAAAGGTTTGCAAGGGATACATTATTATCAATATATTGAATTTTGAGATTTTACTCTTTAAACAAGGTTTTGCTTGATCGATTTGCTAAACGCTGCGTCATGAGGCGAGACCAAATAACATGCATTGCAGACTGAAAGCTGGCTTATGGGAGGGCCAGAACCTCGCTTGCTATTTACAGGCCAGCAATGCTTTCTATGGTTGCAATAGCTACTGTCTGTGTGTGTTACTTTGCTATTCAAAAGTTCCCCCAAGGAGCTTTTTTTTTCCGACATAAATATAATCAACCCAAACTGGATCAGACATAAATATCTGGATGGGGACATTAATTTCGACATAAATAATGTCTTTGATACTGGTTCAAACTGTAAACTCTTAATCAGTTGGTGCAATGTGTGAGCATTTTGTCTCTTTGAAGTGACAGGAAAACCATAGTAGTAGATATTGTCCTTGCTTTGTTGTAAAGCTAAGATACTTGAGAAAAAAATAGTCATTGTTGTTGTCTTGAATGTTTGCTTTGCATTGACACTTACTTGGAGTTTGGAGTATAATTTCTGCTGTTGCCTGCTGGCCCATTGGTTTATATTAGTGATAAGAGTACATCATTGATGACATTGTGTAATTAAATGCTAAGAAAGATCATTATTATAGAAAAAACGAGTTTGGTGGTTGCTACACTTTGACACGCTTGTGGACCTGCGGTGATATGCACTGAAGTATTAACAAAACCAAGTTGTCTAGAGTTATTGGAAAAAAAAAAAGGGTCTTTTGCCATGCTTCCTGCTTTTATAGTATTTTCCTTTGTTTATGAATAATGTTTTTTATTTTGAGGAATTATTTGCTGAAAACAGTTGAAATGGAAATTTTGCATCCAGTTCTTTGCATGAGAACTTCTTAGGGCTTATAGGCTGTGATGATATATATGTGCTGGAGATTTTTCAGGATGTTTTCCAAGAAGGGGAGCAGAGTTTTGAATGGGAATACGAAAGTGGAAAGAATGCAAGACACAGAAATTTTTTTAAAAGAAAGGAAATGGGGTACTATTACTCTCTCTCTCTCTCTCTCTCTCTCTCTATATATATATATATATATATTCATTCTTGGACAGGTCAGTTAGGGTCAAACAAGTTAGGTTGACCCATGAAATTCACAAGAAGTTAGTATGGGATAGGTCAGGTTTTATAGGAGCAGGACAGGTCACGGGTTTAGATTAGGGGAACCGTGGCAGGTTACAGACCAAGCTTAACTTTAACGCAAATAGAGCAGGTTTGGGTTTTCAAAAACTACATTGACCTACCCCATTGCCATCCCTACCCATAGAACTGAACCCTACATGTTTAATTGTGGGATAATCAATCTCCACGTTGTTGCATGAGACACTCATTCTACTGAGTCGTTTCCATATAACCAACGCTGGCTTCTTCTTTCTTTTTTTTTTTTTTTGGTTAGTGATCAGATCAGTTTGCACGCATCTCGATATTTTGCATATTCAGAAGGGTGTTGATGAAATTCAAACTCAATAAATTTGGTTTGTGAGCTTCACCCACAGAGTGTCCCCAAAGGAACAACTCCAACTCTGAATATATTAAAATCATGAACTCAATGCATCCGATAGTTCTCGCATTCTGAGACTCTGGCACCTCTGTTCCAAACAAGCACCGATGTTTTGTACTCCACATGAGACTTCCCAGACTGAAAGAAACAATCTCCAGGAGAAGATGTCGTCGACAGCAGTACATGCATGAAATAGATAGAAACGGTGACGTTTTGGTACTCATGCTTTGTCTATTAGGGTTCTTGATATCAAACCCTATATCCCAAATGGCAACAGTGAAGGGATCAAGGTAATTAGGGTTATTAATGGAGTTTTCCAGGGGAATTATGGAAAGAAGGGTGATTTGAACCCTTGGTGAGGTAGGGGGCCAAAGAGCACCGATAACGCAGATATGGTGCCGATTATCAGGAAGAGAAGAGTGACAATTAATGTCCTTAGAGTAAGAAAAGCCATCTCAACAAGAATATAATGTAACAATTAATTGCTTCTGCCGCGAGGGCTATAATGGATTTGGATTTTTTTTTTTTGGAAAGTAAATTAAGGACTTGCCTAATAAAGGTGTCAAGGCTTTCGATATTAATATGTAAATCACTAAATTGGATGATGTGCATGATTTGGAAAAGAGTAAAGAGGAGGATTATGCACCAGTTTGAACCAATTGGATGATCGCTTAAGTAAGTTTCCTACATGTATAGGGTTGTTGATCTTTTAAAACACGACAAGAACTTTTTATTGGTGTATTAGGAAGTGTGTAGATTTGGAGTCTTTTGAAATTAAATGTCCTATTCTTCTAAATTAGTTAATAAATTCGTACGAGTCAAAATCAGACATTCAATTTTGGATAGAGAAATGAACTTTTTATTTTGCATATATGTAACTAATAATAATAATAATAATAGTAATTGTTCTGACAATATTGTTAAGTTTTATAGTTTTATTTATTGTAGATAATACACTTTTCGATCATTTTTGTGTATGAAATATAAATCTAGTATTTCTACTTAATTAGAGCATGATTACATTAAGTAATTGGATCATGGATGTGGATCCTTGGGGTAGTAGACTTCAATCTTGCGGTTGTTTAAATCTTGAACTGGTCTTGCATTCATTTTAGGATCCTGCAGAAAAAGAATACATGGCTACTAGTTATAATTATGTATAGAATTAATTAATTGTCAAATTATTCATTCATATATATATAAAGAGCGAATATCAAATAATAATCAAAAAGAATCCCATAATTAATCACGACGGAAATAGTAACCTAATTTATTAATTTGGAAATTACTAAAATTGATGATTAAGGTGATAATTAAGTAAAAGTAAAGAAATATTAGACAAATGCTAAAAACTTTTTGCCAATTTATTATGAATATTAATATGGAAATTAACTCACCAGGAAAAGAGCCTTGCGAATGAGTTCAACTTGTTTTTTTGAAACACTGCCAATCTGTTGAAAGGTCCATAATAAAAGTTCGAGAAATGTCAAAGCGTTATAGTTATAATGCTAGCTATTATAAAGTGCATCAGTATATATATTCACGTAAAGTTAACTGTGTGTTAACTATATAGTTATACACTGATATACCATTCGAAGGAGATTTGGTGGAGTTCGACTTTCACTTACCTTTCCCATTATTGTCCAGACAACATCTTCAGTGCAAGGAGGAGTTGTGAGGGAACCGTTGTACCTATAATATTTTCCAGTTCCTAGGTTTACATATCTTGGATCAACCTTGTCCTCAATGTCTATTGTTTTGTCTTTAGTATCAAGAACTTTCTTAATGTAATCCTCCAACTGTTACAAAAATAATAATAATAAATGAGAAGATATATATGTTTCAAGAAAATCTTTAATTAATTTGTTGGAGGAAGGAGAAGTCTTAGCCAATACCTTAGATAGAAAGGGATCTTCGAATTTTCCAATCTCATACAGCTTTCCAACTACGGAAAGATTTCCTTTTCGGGATTCATGTACCAAGTGTATCTCCATATCATACCTGTTAATTAATTCAATAAATTATTATTATTAATATCATGATTATATTATATATATATGGAGAGAGATATTTATACAAGAATCTTATGGTAGACACTAGAGCTCACTATATAGAGAACTCTTGCATTTATTCATATGGAATTGACCATGTAAATGCACACAGGAGTCCACCAAAAGTTAAGTACTTCTCTATGCCCACCATAACATTTCTGTATATACATTATATATAAATATCAAACCTTTTCCCATTTATGAGATGTTCACTTGGTACATGCCAATGCACTGTTTTGAGTTTATATATTATTCCATATATGTCGAGATATCCAGCATCTTCAAAGTCCAACTGTGAATAACTCAAATGATCAACCAAAACCACGAAATGTAAACCCATATATAATAGTACTTTAAATTAGGTTGTAAGACTACAAAAATATACTCCCTACGTACAAATTTAAATTAGTGTATTTCCATTTTAAGTTGTTTGAAATTAAATGTCCTATTTCTTAAAATAAATAGATTTTTATTGTAAAATTTCATTAACAACATAGATTTACATCCATTTGTCAGACCTCACCTTGGTTCACCTTTGTATTCTTGTGGTCAACTCTAAGTGAATATACACGAAACTTCGATGTTTGCAGTATAATATTCTTATAAATGTTTTACATTAATATATATTATTTATTTATTAAGCAAAAAACAAAAACCAAAAACCTTTTTTTCTTGACTATATATACTAATTCATGGTGAAATCAAGAAAATTAATATGTACCGAAAGTTGATAGCCCTCATTAGTAAGAGTTGCTTTCGAGGGTTTATAGTTCGTTTTCAGACTTCCCAGCTTTGATGGAACTGTAAACCTATCCAATATATCCACCGGAGATTGCATCTTGCCGACGCTGCAGGTACGCCACTCCCGCTTAATCTTTCCCCAGTGTGATGGTCCTTTGGGGCTTTCCTCATCATAATTAAACTCAAGATCTATCAATATTAAGAGGGAAGAGAAAATTATAATCAGAAAAGCTATAATAATTAAGTAATTAACCCGAGAAACAAAAAAAGGAAAAAAGAGTAAAATATTTGGAATTATTAACTGAATGACTTACCATGATCATCATGGTGACCAGCTCGAGCACCTAACAGCAGGATCAGGACGAGGAAGACAGGAAATAAGGCTTTGGTATTGAGGAAATCCATGTCAGATGATGTTTTGGTTGTACTAAGTTAAGTTGTGCAACAGGATAGGGTTCTTATATAGACATCCATGAACCCAAAAAAAAAAAAAAAATGTAATGAAAAATAATTAATAAGAATTGGAGAAATTTTATTCATATATATTTTTTTCTATATATAGCCAAAGCTTATGGCCTAATTTGTGGAATTGGAAGTGCTTTGCAGTAGAAGCACTTTCACAGAGGGGTTGGATCTCCTCTTACAAATTTGTGTATTATTATCTGTTACGTTAATAAAATATTAATAAAAATCTTATTTGTAGTATTTAATTATTATATATCTTTTAATATATTTTACATATAAAACTTTAAAAAGATAAACTAAATCTTAGGAGAACTTGATTATTTTATGAATACGTATTAAATTTTTAATAATATAACAGGGAGTGACACACTTGTGTAACGGGAGATCCTCAGCCTTCACAAAGTCCTCTTAGCTATAACTTAATTAATGTCATGACTTTGGAAAAATTTGTAGTCTCGTGGACTTTTGAGTGGCATTTTGCCTAACTAATATTTAGACATTAAAATTGTAGACAAAAATTACATGACTAGCTTAAATTTATACACATTCATGTTACACAATCTGTTTACATGACTAGCTTAATTTGGTAAGTGAAATTTTATTAAAATGAAATAGACAGAGAAAAGTTACACAATTAATGGACGGTCAAGTCATCAATATTGATTTATTGAACTAATCGATCCATCGGTATACAGAAAGTATACCACACATTCAATATTAATATATAGGTTCGTAAAATAAACAAATTACAAAAAAAAAATCCAAATATATAATTGCTTATCCTTTGAGTTTTACTTCATCAAATCCTTCGAGACTAATTACTTCCTTCGTCCCTAATTATAATCATTCGAGCTTATTTTCTCTGTATATTTCTATTAGCGACTGTTAATTTAATGAATATTTTATTCGTTTTTTTCTAATATTATACCTATGCTATCTCTATCTCCATAGAATATTTTTCTCTTTTTCATTTTTAATATTCTTCTTCATATGGATATTTTGAGAGGGAAAAAGAATATATATTTTTTTTTATCTAAGATTGACAGAATGAAAATAAATGACTTATAATTAGAAACGGATGGAGTATACGTATTGTAGATACATAATTCTTGGCCAGATTTGTAGCATTCAAAACATAGCCGCAATAGCTACTTCGGGTTTGTAATTCTATTGACCTTCGCAAAATTTGCAGCCTCCCACTAGCATTTGCAGGTGACCACTTGCCCAAACTATGTAATTTTGTCACCCTATCTAGGAGTTCCTACTTTATGGTTTGAGGCTCAACTCGCCCAACTTCATTCACAATTTAGGATAATGTAACCGGAGATGAAGTTATATACCAACCCATAAATAGATGTAGTCAAATTTCAGTAGGTTGGACATAAATATATACATATGAAGGAGACACTTCAAAATTAACAAGAATTTAAGAAATTTAAAATATCACATTTTTTGATTATTTGTTTTTTCGAATTTCTACATTCATGAAAAGAATAAATAAATCCATTGAGAATAACCTCTCATATTTAATAAACATAACTTTTATATTTAACAAACGTAATCTTTCATATTTTTCATAGTATGTTTTCAATAAAGATTTTTTAATTAAAAATAATTATCCTTTGTAACTTATGATTAATCACTCATTACCTAGAGGGTTATGCATTTTATCTTGGAAAAAGTCAATAAATAGAATTGGTCAACCAACTCAAAATAAAAAAAAATTCAAAACCAAAACAAATACCTTTTAACTTTCTTCTTGATTTTTCTATATTTTTAAAGGAAAAAAAAGGGCTTTACAATATCCTTTCCTTAGAATAAATATATATATATATATATATATATTTATATATTTATACATATACAGAATACTGCTGGAGAGGGCACCCTCACCCTCTCTCCGAAACGCACCTAATGATTGATAATTGCACCTAATTTATAATCTTACTAACCAAAACAACATCATTTTGTATTTACACCAAAACAACCTACAACTGTCCCCTTCGTTCGAAAGAGAGAAATGGAGAAATTTTGGTCAGAAAACTCTCAAATTTCCCAGCTTCATACCGTCGATCCTATTACTGATAAGCTTCCCTCCCTATCTGCCTCATCCTCCTCCTCTCCAAGAACTAAAGACACCGAGTTCTTCATTGCCTGGGACTAAAATATTTCCTCATTGCCTTTTCTCTTCCCATCTCAGCATAAGGAGGTGCTAATATACTTCTACCTTGGTAAATATTCCTGTGGAGCTTACATTCTCTGCTTACCAAATATTTTCCAGTTCCCCCATATGTGTATTACGCTATTTTGCACCTCTTTCTTTCTTATTTTGTCCTTGGGGTTTTCCTTCCAAGGCACCGCATGTTATTTGGATTTCTCTCGATCCTTTAATTTGGGAAAGCTTGCTCATAGTAATAAACATCTTTTTTCGGTTTCTGAGTTAATCCTTCCCTTCACTGCCGTCTCGTTTTTAAATTTTATGGAAAATAGTTGTTAATGCTATTCCTCTTTTCTAGATTAATTGATTCATATTATTCTCTTTTCTCCTCTGGATTTTTTATCAATTGAAGCATGCCCTGTCTGTATTATTTGCCTCAATTCTTGACTCGGTTATCACTTTTGAAATATTTTTGAAGCTGAAGTGCTGTTATTGGCACAAATAATTCCTGTAGTGACCTGCTTACTTCAATTTTGTTATTCCTTTCAACGTTACTCTTTTCCTCTTTATCTCCAAAGAAATTTAGCAGCATTTTAGTGGAATTTAAAATTTATCATTCCCTTTGATGAAAAGAGGATAAGTTCTTCAAGATATTGATTTAAATCCAATTCATGGGATGGTGGAGCTTAACGGAAAGAGTGTCCAGAAAACGAGCTATTTCTGCAGTCTCGAAGTGTGAGATGCAAAGTGGCTTAATTTATTGGTGGAGACAAATAATACACTATAAAAAATATTTCATTATATTTTTTTAATTAACTAAAAGATTAGACTCTGATCTTTTTCTTCCATACTACACCGACTTCTATCTTAAACATGTACTACTAATTAATATTTGAAGTATGACGTGACCCTCTTTAGTAGTTCATTTTCTTTGAACAACATCTTTTCCTTCTCCTTGCATATCTTTCTTGTTTATCCCGGTTTTATCTCAAATTCGCAACTCCGCCTCTAAATCCTACAAGCCAAACTATAAAATTAGATTAGATACTTGAATTTACAGATCACAGTAACTTGAACACAGCACATTGGTAGCTTTAACAAGACAGTGAAAAGAAAATCGAAACTCAACAAATGCACCCCACAAACCAAAAAAATTTGTTGCTGATGATGAGAATTTGGGAGGACAACTCGTCTTAAGATGGATGAAGAAGTTATCTCCCAAGTCTTTACACATCATATTTTGTACATGTAGAACACTACTTCAAATGTTCCTTGACAGTAGAGTGCTTGTACTATATATATACTTTAAAGATTACTTTTTATTCAATCTTTTGTAGGTTATGGTTTCACTTTATATTAAGGATTCCATTCTTCTGATTCATAGCAGATTCCGGAATCCAAATAAACCTCATCCATTCTCCCGAGTTGGTTGCACTTGCCTTCGCATTTCTCCATTACAGATTCTGTACTGCTGCATTTGCATTTTGAACATGCATTTAATTAGGGATTATTTATTGCAAAGTTGGCTATTTAATTTACATTATAGCAACACATCATGTGTTATTTGGATTTCATCTTATTCATGCCTTTAACCTTTTCATTTATTTAGATGCAATGTCAACATCTAGCACAAACGATATTCTTTTGCAAAGAAAATGTTAATGTGGAGAAAAATCCAACTCGAAAATATTGGAAGTGCTATGATGATATATGAATTTGAATTCCCATTCAAATAAGTTTTGACAAAATGCCTAATTTATTCAGTTTATTGATTCACTTATTCATAAGATGGGATGAGCTGCGAAAATTTTCATTGGGATAAAGAACTTGTATCTAATGACTCTAACTAGGAAGCACAAAATCTTTTGTGAGAATTAAATGCCAATGCTGAAAAGATTTTGGAAGCCAATCACAAGATGAATGCCAATATTGAAAAGATGTTCAAGATTATCAAGCATCAAGAAGACTCACGAAGGGATGAAATACGGAAGATAATTTATTGCCTTTTTGTGCTCGTTACATTTTTAGGAGTTGCTCTAGGCCATGTCTTGAGGAGTTTATTGTAATTTGGAACTATATTTGAATGTAACTGTTTTTATACACTACGTATATGATTGTTATGGTAACCTTTGTTTACTACAATTTGGTTGATTGGAATTTTGTTTAATTGGAA
Source organism: Parsonsia alboflavescens (assembly GCA_028571225.1). NCBI lineage: Eukaryota > Viridiplantae > Streptophyta > Magnoliopsida > Gentianales > Apocynaceae > Parsonsia > Parsonsia alboflavescens. The sequence goes on from JAOXNR010005338.1 coordinate 20,930, forward strand.
ATTTGGTTAAGCAGGTCTTTCTCTCAATTATTGTTAACATCTTCACTCCTTAATTAAATCTGGAACTGTTTCCTGTTTTGGGCTAGAATAGAAAGTGTTATTTGTATATATCATAACTATGGACTACTGTGATTGTGGTGTTGATCGTACCTATCAAGCATATTTTCAACTACATTTGAAAGATTGACACATTGCTCATTATTCAGGTAGAACGACCCTTTTTTTCACCTTCAGAATTTGATTTTTTTTTTTTTTCGACAATAGCACTTGAACTGTTTGTTTTTTTCAAACTGAAATTATTATAAGTCATGCCTGCAGAATGACCAATATAAATTATAAAGTAGATACTTCACAAGCACATAACCATATATTACATCTGTAGTTATGGAGACCATAACATCTATTACAATTTGATTTCAGAATTTTTCTTATATATATATAATACGAACACTCTACAGTATGCAATTACATTCTTGAGCACATTATCTTAACATCAAAATTTAAATGCGATACAACATTCTCTTGTCCCAAACATTTCACGAATAGTAAACTAAAAACATTCGGTTTCTAAACTTTATCAACATAATACACCTCCCGACTGGAGTATCACTTTCCACACCAAGATGGTAGCCTGCATATGCATAGAAACGAAGAGCCAAAGTAAGACAATATGTATATAAGTAAGACGGTAGTTATTCGAACACACAAAGAAAAGTGATGAACTATACCATAAAGAATGTTTTCCAAGACATTTTACTCATGTTAGAGAGAACTTCTTTGATAGCCCAATGGTGCTTGATCCTGATTGAGGCCAAACAAATAAAAAATGTGAAGGTAAAACTATTAGATATCTCAAAAGAGAATTCAAGAAGGACTATCTGAGTTAATACCTGCTTGAGATTCTAGTTTCTCTTCATCAAACGACTCTAAACTGAAGTTCTTGTCATCTAAGGTAGATCTAGTAAAAAAAAAAAATCAATTTAACTTTAGGCAAATAATTAAAATCAATAACAATATTACCTTTCATTCAATTTCGGACAATTTCTTTGGTTATGTGATTGCCCTCGCAATCCACATCCTCGACATGGACTCATCTTTGTAGTTGCCTTCTCTTTTCCTAATTTAAGTCCTTTCCCACATCTTTTAGCTCTTACTAGTACAAGATTTCAAATACTCACTGATTGCTTTGAAGCATTCCCAATTGATTGACAGATTCTTTAACCTATCCATCTTATTTATTTTTTTTGTGAGCACCTTCAACTCATTCAAGGCAAATTCATAGGTATCACTATTTAAAGATACCTTTTCAACTACACTCGAGAAATAATGAGACAAATGTGCACATCATGTCATCGTAGGCGCTCCTTCAACTTGCGCATCTCCATGTCCAATTCTTACACTCTTTTGTCAATCTCTTCAAGATGTAGGAAGTAAGTAAACAAAATACCTGTTCCTTTTGAAAATATACCATCATTTGCCTACAAGGCAGCCCTTCAAACTCAAACTTCTTATAACTAAAAGATACAAGGTCCTTTTTTTTTATTGCAATGAATTTATCTAGCTGTACTTCAATAATCATCCTCAGCCCACAATGTAAATGGAAATGTTCGCATCCTCAAATGTGCAATTAATGGTGTAGGGGCCAATTTCAAATATCTCCCCTTGAAGACATGAAAATTATGTTTCGTGTAAATTTCGACTATTTTTTTTTTCCATGAGATAAGATGGTTTTAGCTTCGATTTTTCATCATCATCAACATGATCTGCAGCCACCCTCCCTGTAACTCTAGTGTTTAAGAGCTCTATTAAATCGAGAGACAGACCCTATCAAAGTATTCCTTTTCTCAATATACCTCTTGAAAAATGCATGTGCACTCTCAACACGTTGACTACTGCTCATTCCATTACTAAAAAACTTATTCACATAGGCAGGAACCCATTTGTGACAAATCTTGTATAAGTCAGCCAACCATTCATTATTTCCAAGACCAATTTCCTTCATCAAATCACCCCACCGTGCTTCAAACTCTGATGCATTCTCACTATTAAAAATAATGCTTTTGATGCACTTATAATTGTCATGGTACAAAATTGAATCTAATTTCTTTGAAAACTTCATCATGATATGCCATATACAGTACTGTTGAACTATCGAAAGGAAGATTTGTGCTATAACCTTCGTCATTGCAGGATCCTGGTCCGTAACGATTGTCATAGGTGCTATACTTGTTATGGCCTTTGACAGCTTGTTGAATACAAATGAAGGATTCTGTCTTCTCATCACTAGGGAAGGCACAACAAAAGATAAGAGCAAAAACCATGTTGTACTTGTTTGTATTATTTGTTGTATCAAATACCACAGCAGCTATAAACATCTCATAAGATTCCCTAGCAATGGGATCTGCCCAAAAACAATGCACCAACCTATTTTTATCATCGACTTCATAGTTGTAAAAAAAATCAATCATCTTTCACTTTCTTCTCCGAAAAAAACTCCAACAAACTTTCCGCATCAAACCTTTTTTCCGCTTCATTAATTTGTGTTCTGAAGTTTCGAAAATCTTTTTCTGTACACCCCATATATTCAAGACCACCAAATTCAATCTTCATAATCAGAATTGTTGACGCATCTGTATATTTTCCTTTAAAAGTTGCAAATTTAGATTTTTCTTTGCAATAGACACCTTTCTGTGAGACCTTAAAAGATGTACTTTTGAGAGAGTCAAAAAAGAGTGATTATACTCTTCAACAAACTGACTTACAATCCAGTTCGGACCCGTTTGTCTTTTCACCAGTGTGAGCTTCGCTTTACACCCAATTCGAACCACAGATCGATTCCTTTCAAACCTTCTTTGTGTATCTGCTTGCAACTTTTTTTTTATAATATTCGATTGTCTTACCTTCCTTTGAGAAAACGAACTTCTTCCAATCATTTCTTTTCCTCCAGGTTTAAATATGTTGTTACTTAATCTTGCACTGAACCCACACTCTCATGCACATGCATTATAAAAATTGAAGGGTTCCTCAATTGTGGAAAACTCTTGAGAAATCCTTGGTTTATGCTCATCTACTACTACTGACATGAGCATTTGAGATGAGGATGTCTGTTCTTCCATATTCAGAATCTTCAAAGACAAGGTTTCAACAGCTTAAACAATAATACCACAACATTAAACTATGTGAATGTTTAAACTATTGCATTCAGAGACAGAATGTTTAACATCTAGTTTCCATAAACATAAAAATCGAAAGAGAGTGAAGGGAAGGATTAACCTAGAAAGGAAAAAAGATGTTTATTACTTTAAGCAAGAGATGAGGATGCCTGTTCTTCCATATTCAAAATCTTCAAAGACAAGGTTTCAATAGCTTAAACAATAATACCACAGCATTAAACTATGTGAATGTTTAAACTATTGCACAGAATGTTTAACATCTAGTTTCCATAAACATAAAAATCGAAAGAGAGTAAAGGGAAGGATTAACCCAAATTAAAGGATCAAGAGAAACCCAGAGCACATGCGGTGCTTGGAAAGGGAAACCCCAAGACAAAATAAGAAAAAAGAGGTGCAAAATAGGGTAATACACATATGGGGGAGTGGAAAATATGCGGTAAGCAAAGAATGTAAGCTCCACAAGAATACTTACCAAGGTAGAAGTATATCAACTACAAGCAGTCAATGTAGTTGGATCGCTACCGGGAATGAGGAAATATTTCAGTCCCAGGCAGTGAAGAACTTGGTGTCTCAGTTCTCGGAGAAGAAGAGGATGAGGGAGATAGGGAGGGAAGCTTATGAGTAACAGGATCGACGGTATGAAGCTTGGAGATTCAAGGGTTTCTCGACCAAAATTTCTCTGTTTCTCTCTTTCGAACGAAGAGGATGACTGCAAGCTGTTTTAGTGTAAATACAAAACGACGTGTTTTGGACTCCTACCAAAACGACGTCATTTTGGTTAACAGGATTTTAAATCAGGTGCTGTTATCAATTGTTAGGCTCATTTTGGAGAGAGGGGGGGGGGCGTTTTGGTTAACAGGATTTTAAATCAGGTCCCATTATCAATCGTTAGGAGCTTTTCAGAGAGAGGGCAAGGGTCCCCTCTCCAGCAGTTATATATATATACACACACACACACTCAAACAAAATTTTGAATTTTTTAAATCTTTATATATTTGAATTGTATGTATTATGAAAAACACCAGCACATTACTGGGGCAATGAAAACTAGATCATGAAATTCAGCTATAATTATTTGTGAATTGTTATGCTAATTATTCCTGCAAGTAGTGTAATTAGCATTTGTAATGTTAGCACTTAATTATCCTTTTTATCAATGTAATAAGTGATTAGTGCCTGATGAGTCTTTTTAGGTAAGTGGATGTAAATTTATAAATTTATAATTACTTCTACCTAAGCCTATCAGTTATCTCTAATACCTTGACATCAGGTTATCAAAAGCTTAGAGTTTCTACTCAAGGATCTATCACTTTACACTTGAACAATTGTATCACTCATAGGGGCTAAATGTGAAAGGTGGCCACAAACAGACCTCGTCCAAGAATCAATCAAAGGGAAGCCTAGAAAGGATACAGAAATCACCTTTTTTTTGTCAATTTTAGAATTAGGATTTTCACGAACTATCAATTCTCCTATCACTTGCATGGTTCTTCAGACCATTGCCTCTATCAACTCACATGAACAGTCGCCCTTGAATCATCACACGAACAAGGATTATGGACTTGGCACAGTTAAATTGCTAATTTTCAATCGTGACTACTCTCTCTCAAGCTATTTGACAAAAGAGGAGGCAATATTTTAAAATCCTAGATGAGAAGTCTTTTGCATAATCCTATCACAACTATGGACAGAGTTCTTATTTGAATTCAAAAAAACTGAGCAGCTTAACAAAAAGTCTCTCAAGTTTGAATTGTTGAACTTGGAAAATTACAATTTACCACTTTTGTATATTTTAAGCTTATTCTTATTCATAAATTAGCTTAAATAATTTTAGCTATTTATGTTTAGGTAAGCCATATGTTCTGAATATGTAACCCAATAGGTCCTCATAAAATTATTATTTGACATAAAATAACATTTAATGTCATGTATAATAAGAGATGTCTAGCAACACATCATTGCAATCCAATTAATGAGAATGTCGATGACAAGACAAAACCTTTTGTAATAAACATATATGTACTAATCTCTTTGTCCAAGAAGTCATCATCAAACATGAATAGTGGAACATGTTATACTCGTAAAGTTCAATCTCTCTCGACTCCAAGTAGACTAATAAAACGAACAAGATTAATTTCTCATATCTACTTATTCGAGCATGGTAATACATTTTCACAATTTCACTCTACCGAGAATACTAGACAGCATTCTCTTATTATATAAGAGGGACAAATCCTATCTTGATCATTCCACCGCATACATCATAACATATGCAATACATGTCTTTGTTGTTCATTCAATTAAGAGTGGAATTTGACAATATCAAAGTATGCAATATTTTATATAGGCATCTCTGTTGATCTCAAGTCAAAAAATCGGATATAATTATCACAATAAAATTATTCATGACACTCATATACGATCCACGAAGTGATTCTATGGCAGATCAATCCAATACACAATACTTTACGTTTACTTATATAATGATTTAAGATCTCATATCCATGATACAAGTCATCAATCAACACATACTATCCTCAATGTGTTATATATTGATATCCTAATTATCTCAATAACACTACTTGATTAGGAACGTTTTAAAAATAGAAATATACTATTCTAAATACTACATAATTTACTAAATAAAATGTAGATATTAAAGCAAATCATACAATGATAAAAATAATATCAGGACACAAAGCTATGCCAACTAAGAAAACCATCGAATGATGTTAGGACATATCCAACAATTTTATGAGATGCAAACATTTTTGACTTGTAATAGATATAAGTTTTCAAACATTTTATATTATAGCTAGAGTATAAAAGTAAAACTTTGAACCTTCTATCACTTATCATTAAATAAGATTTTTAATCAAGAAAATTGTAACCCAATTATAATCTATTTCTTATCCTTGCCTTGTGTTCCAACTCATAGCTTTTAAAATTAATAGAAGATTGAAAAAAATCAATAAATAGTTAAAAATGCGGGGAAAATGAGCCAAAAAAAAATGACACCAGACATTAATTTATAAATACAACTCATAAATTAATTTATACTCTCTTTGTCCAAAATTGAACATCTTATTTATTTTCTAAATTAGTTAAAATTTTATAAATTAAATAAAACTTTTTTTCTTATATTCCGTGCAAATTAAAATATATAACATTCAATTTCCAATGGAGAGAGGATCGTGTGAGCGTGTGAGCCTTGATTCTTTTTTGACCATCTATGATACTCTTGAACTAACTTTCTTTCTTGCTAATTACAAGTTATTGTTATTAATTAGTTTATCAGATATTTTACTGATTTTTTACAAGTCACTGTTGTTAGTTTAATTAGAATCATAAATAGAGACATTTTAGAGGGAAAAAATTTTATCTTAATTTTGACAAAATGACTACAAGTGAATTAATAACTCGAAACCCAAGATTTGTATAAATTATATAGTTAATTCTTGCAACTTTTGGGACATAACTTAATAGTAAATTTGACGAGGGTTGACAGCCTCACTTTTATAAGTATTCGATTCCTATCAAGCATGGGGACGGGAGCAGGAAGAGCTATTCACCATTTTTTTATAATTAGTTAATTCATGCACGTTAACTCTACAGCGCTCTGACAAATTTCTTTAACCTTACAGCAGACTTCACCTTGCTCTCTCAGAACTTTGAATTTTTCCCAACAACTGAAACCAATAACCTGCTCCCAAAGTAGCTAATTAGTTTGCCAGACTCTGATCTTTTCTTTTCTTAGAAGAATCAATAATTAAAATTTCTTGAATTCTAATGCCTTTATATATATATTCATGAAACCATGAAATTTTAAAGTACAACACAGCAGGGGAAATAATTTAATTAAAAGAAAAAATGCCAGCAGAGAAATTAGCTCCGGAAAACCTTGAATCCGCTGCTGATCATGGGAACCAGCAGGTGGGCAAGTCGAAGAACAAATATAGGATGATCTCTTCCTCATTTCTTCTTGTTCTTTTGAGGCTCCTTGCTTTCTCGGCAACCGCTGCCGCCGCGGTGGTGATGGCAGTAAACAAGCAGAAGAAATCGATTGTTGTTGCCACTATCGGAAGTACACCAATTAAAGCTACTCTCACTGCCAGGTTCCAGCACACCCCTGCATTTGTGTAAGTATTTTTTGTGATTGAATACCTTTCGACGGCTTAATTGGGGTTATTGATCGATCGCTAGATAAGATTTGATCAAAGATATCTTACGAATTGAATTACTTCTACCGTTTCACAATATAGGATGGACTTTGTTAACTTGTAGAATTAGTTCAATATTTTTTATTAGTAATATAGGTGTTGAAATAACTCATTTTTATATAATATTCATATATTTGTCTGTGTAAAGTGATAAGTTTCGAGTAATTTCACATAAATTTACCTATTTACAACTTCCAACGAAGGAATATATATGTAGAAAATTATTTTGTCTGCTAAGCCCATGGTTACGTCTAGAAAATCATTTTGGAATGGCTCCCTTTTTCCCTTCTAGATAAATAGAAATAAAAGAGCTTAATAGCTCATTGCAAGGTAGTAATTCAAGTTATTAAAAGCTTTTTTATGGGATCTCTTGTTAGGTTTTTTTTTTTTTTTTTTTAAAACAATTTTTAATTTGATCATTTTGTTGTAGCTTCTTTGTGATAGCTAATGGCATGGTTAGCCTCCATAACTTGCTGATGCTTATAGCAGAGGCCATTGGACACAAACTTGACCAGAAAGGACTTCGATTCTCAGTTGTTCCCATCCTCGACATGGTAATATCCTAAATACTATGCTCTCATTGTATCTGAAACTGAATGTTCCTATTTTTTATTTAAGTCTATCTGAATTCAAATACACCCCCACATTTCTAAATAAATAGGTTTTTAACGCAAAATCTATTTGATAACCTCCGTGAACAGAGAAATTATTGTGTAAAATTTCGAAAAATTTGCATCTTTCTTTGTAATGGTGTGTAATATTTCGCCATGCAGATGAACGTGGCATTATTATCAGGAGGTGCAGGTGCAGCACTGTTCATGGGTCAGCTAGGTCGTGATGGTAATTCTCATGCAAGGTGGAACAAAATTTGCGACAAATTTGACACTTTCTGCAACCATGGAAGTGGAGCTATGCTTGCATCTTTCTTAGGGCTTCTCCTTATGGTCACTCTCAATGTCTTCACCATCATCAAACTTAGAAACTTGCAGAACAAAAATTAATGTTTTTATGCATGATTACTTGTGCTGCAAGGTATCCAATACCAATGATGCATGGTCCGGCATGCTAAGTCTATAAATATGCTCTCTTTTTTAACGTAATTTCTTGGAATATAATTTGTGAAACTGATCAAGTCCTGAATGTTTAAGAAAAGCTTGCTGAAATTATTGTCTTCGATCTAACAGTTTGAAATATCCATTCTAAAATATGAAATTAAAGAACTTGTACATATATACTTTCTCAATTAGTTTATATATCAATGATTAAATAAAATAGAATATACATAACCCCTTTAAAATTTAATGCTACAGTATGATTTTAGTAAATTTTAAGAGAAAAAAAAGGTTAAATTTAGTTAATTTTTCTAGATTAGTATCTGGGCTAATTTGACTCTACAAATCTGATGTGATCGCCTGAGGATAAACTTTGACCCTGTAGCATTTGTCGCTTTCGTGGCACAAACTCATGAACCTTTCGATATTCATGAATGAACTTGCTTTAATTATCATTTGAGCAAGTGATGGAGTTTAATAATTTATAATTAATTTTTAGCATTAATTAATTTTGTAGTACAAGTTCAACTATTTTATTAGGTGAAACATCTAATTTCAAATAGGGGAGTTTGTAGACCCATTAATACTTATCATGGGGACAGTGAGAATTGAAAAGAACTATTCAATGTGGTAAGTTCGAATCATGAAAGTAACGAATATCGTTATATATTCAATTGAGATTTACCCTCTATAAGTGATTATCGGGTCTAAATTTGTTCGAATATATATATATATATATATATATATATATATATATACGGTTTTGGTAAGGCGCGCTCTAACTATTACTGTAATGGAAATTTTGCTACAGTGCTCATGCAGCCAACCAAGCGGAGTAAAAATTTCGTTACGGTAACGGTTGGAGAGCTCATTAAGGGACGCTCCGGCGCTCACCTTAGCAAATCTGTATTAATATATATATATATATATATATATATAATTTAAAAATCATGGGGGTAGGGCTGTCCTTATCTCTGAACAACATTTTTGTGCTCTTTTCAGGGCTGGCATTTTTGTCCTTATCCCTTCTGCCGACAGTAAATAATTTGTTGCTCATATGTTTAGAAATCATGAAATTCAAATCCAAACAAAACTAGAATGAAACAAACAATTAATTGCCAGAAGGGATTTACCAGATCTAAAAAATCCCACCAGTTTTGATAATTCTGAAAACATATTTAATAGTACTTGCAGTTACAGGTATATATTTTGGCAATATTATTGCATAGAAATCTCGTCCCAGCTGTATTCTTCTAGTTATATAATTTTTCTTAACCATGAAATTCCGCCTTTCATGGAAATATAAAATGCGCCCTCTATCCAGAAATGAATGTCTCATATTCTATTTTGGGATGTCTTGAATTAAATATTTTATTTCCTAAATTAGTAAAAAATTTATTAAGAAAATTGATAATACAAAGAGTTAATGAATTAAGTCAGATTTTTTTATTAAAATACTCGTAAATCTAAATGGGACATTCAATTCTGGATAGAGGAAATATTAATAAACATGACTTGTTCGAGTGATAAAAGCAGTCTCTAGCCGAGACTTGTTGTCAAAATAAAGTATTTATGCTCATATACATCATCCGTTTAAAGTTTAATATCTTATTTTCTAAATTATTTTAAAAAATTGATGTAATTTGATACTATTATATTGAAAATGACATAATTAATTAAAATATTATTTTAAAATTGATTGATTGTTTTTTTAAAATATGAGACTGTATATTAATTTTAGTAACCATCAAGACAGTCTGTAAAACACTTATTTGTAAATGGACAGGCCGGGGACCCCATGATTGTCCAAAATACTTGGCAGTCAATCAAAGTATTATCAGTATAATATTGTTTTTTTTTTTCCATCCACATGCAAGATGCAATAAATTAAAAGACCCACAGATTTTTCTTTTTGCAGACTTTTGGAGAAATTCTATTCTTGTAGAAACAGCAAAATATATATAAATATATATATTTTTATATAAGAGAGGATATTTCTTTTATGATTTGGTTCTCCTTTTGCAGTGGTTCTCTGAATTGAAAAGGAAAAGAAACTAATTAAACATTAGATGAGGAAGTATGGTAGTAAATACATCCAAGTTCGAACTTGCTTCAGTCAAATGGTTGTATCATCTAAATCAATCGTAGGATGTGCATCACCTGATTCGAATGTAAGGAGAAGACATCCATTGTTTTTAAGACTTAATACACAACTTCTTGGATTCGAATCTATGCTATTACATATATCTATTAATAGTTATCGGTCCATCTGTCTCATTTTTTATGTCATTTAAAATTATTGCACAATTATTAAGGAAATAATGACTTTGTACATTTTGAAAAAGTTTTATACCAATTCCTCTTTTACTGTAGTAGG
>JAOXNR010005376.1:0-35587 GCA_028571225.1 Parsonsia alboflavescens
GGTCATGGCCCATAGAAGCCCAACTTCTAATTAGGTTATTTTAGGATTATTTATATCCTATTATTTCTAGAAATTAGGTTAATATTTTTTCAGAACCCTACTTTTAGAACAGATGTGATTTTCTGAAAAGAAAATTCTAGTACGTCTGTTCGTCATTCCACAGCCGCCACTCCACAAAAAAAAATTAAGATTCCTCTTTTCCTATTCCCTTCTGTTCACCCAGACTGTTCATAGGGAATAGATTACAAGACTTTAAGTCTAGTAGATCTCGATTGTCTCAATAGACAGATCTGCAGTTTCAAACATCAAAGGTATATTTCTTCTCTCATTTGTGGGTAAACTTTTTACAAATATGGGATTTGGATCTCGTTTCTCTATGGATTCGAGGTCAATTTCCCCTTCAAGGCACACATTCCATCAAGAATGATTGGGAGTGCGGCCATTGGAACAATGAGTCCAAAGACTCCATCACGAAGTTGGGGACCCATCTTGTGGTCCTCTCATCAGTACGAGAGACCTCCTCAGTCACACAACAGTTGAACTCTAGCCTTGGCCTTAAGTTCGTTGGAGCCTTCCCCTTTCCTGAGGAGGTCGGAGGAGTCCTCCTCTCTGGAGGTGCAGATTGTGAATAAGGGGAAGAAGAAGAAATAGAGATCTTTGTCGGCCTTTCAGAAGCCTGCAAAGCAGCAACCTCAACGTTTCTCTTCAAGTAGTCCGAGTTCGGTCAGCCAATGCAATCTTGTTGCCTCGAGGCCGAGGGATAGGAATCTTGAGTGGAGACCCCCCCAGAGGTCAGGGCAAGAGCAGCTATAGTAGCAGTAGCATGGGGAGTAGCAGAAGAGGCACCGATGGTGTCACTGAAGCCACTAGAGGTAGCTTGGGGAGTGGTAGACTTCAGGAGCCAAGAAGTTGATGTGATTTCTTGAATTATGACTAGAATTTCAATATCCATCCGATCCAAACCCAAGAACACTCATAATATGAAATTTTGCCCAAGACTTCAACAATAGATTCAAGCTAGTGACTAATGACCATGATTGTTTTCCAATATGATTTATTAGTTTGGATTTCTTCAACCCAAATCAATTACCCTAGCCAACCATTGATAAACCCTAAAGTTTTACTAAGAACCCTAGAAGAGCCCTAGCAGCTTTTGGTCAAGTAACCCATTTGAATCCATTTTGGAATTCAATCAAATTTCTGAAAAGTGTTTGTCAAGTTAATTATTCTAATGCAATAGAAATGATGGACTATTTATAGACATAGCCCCAAACATGATTAGGGACTTAATTAGGTGTCTTAAGCTAGCTTAGAACATAAAGATAGCAGCTAACAATAAAGTCCAACTAAAGTCAAGATACTAAGGCTGTAAAACAGGAGACCAAAAATGTAAAAGTTTTGGTAGTTTTCACCAACTGTCTAGCTCGTGCAGCCATACTTCCAAGGCTTCAAGTGGCGTGATTTCTCTATTAAACACTCCTCCTTGATGTCCTCTATCACCCATATGTTGAACTCTTTCCTTGGTTCAGCCTCCATTGACGGTTGTGCTTCAAACAATGTTGTAAAGTCTAGCAAAGTCTCAACACATGTGCTGAAAGTTTCAGCCTTGTTCATTCAATTTTCCAACCTTGAAATGTCTTCTAATCCCCTATATAAGTCTTCATACTTGAATACATTACAAGGTTCTTCAACCTTCCAATCATCTTCAAGCATAACTTCTTCAATCTTGTCAAGAACTTCAAGTTATTCTTCATTGTCTAGCCTTAATACCAACCTTGCTACTTTCATCCTCGAACTTCCATGCTTGTACTTGAAATATCGATCTTTGTACAAGAACTCCCAATCACTATTAATATCATCTTCAATCTTCAACAAGCCTTTCTTCATTCTTGATCTTCCCACCTTGTATTTGAAATACAAGCTCTTCTACATGAACTCCTTTATTCCATAAGCATCTTCATATGAGATCTTCCATGAATTAACCCATGCCATGTATGCTCCTTGATCTCCATCAGAAGTGGTCCTCATTGCTGTCAAAACAAAAAAGAGAAAATGTGTTAGTGCACAAAAGAGTTGAAATAAACTTATTGAAAAAAAATATCCCCATAAGGTGATAGGCCAGGCTAGTAGACTACACTTGACCTTTTCAATATCAGAAAGAACTAGGCCAATCAAAAGGGCCCTCTCCCTCTCCTATTCACTAGTCAGGGTAGGGAGCTCATTGAAAAGAGTCTTATTCATATTCCAGTCCGGATAAGGCTCGGACTAGACCAAATTATTGGGAAGCCTTGCGAAGAAGAAAAAATCTTTCCAATCCCTAACAGAGGACTGGAAAGGACCTACAAGCTTGTACCTAGGGTTGAATTGAAGGTACCCTACAGTAGCACTCTTTGGTGTCGAGGAGACACCGACCCTAAAGAAACATCTAAAGAGGTCCAAGGACATTGGAACTCGGTAAAGGTGATAGGTAGCAATGAATGTGATTACTGCCCACACAAAATTGGGAACTAGCTGCGCAATGGGGAAGTCCCAAAAGTGGGTGATGTCTAAGAATAAAGGGTGCAAGAAGGGGAGAAGAATGCCCCCTCCAAGGTTGGCTAGGTGAAGAACTATATGTCCATCACAGCAGCCGTTAGGGCGCTCAAACTCCCCCACAGCGACTATATCATCCTTCTCCAAACAACTCTCCCCACTTATCTAAAAAATCTCAAAGGATCCCAAGGAAGAGGGCGTGGAAAAAAACCTCTAGTTCTGAGGGCTGGTAAACCTTACTAGTTACTCAGGGAGCCTTCACGGAGATTGGGGGCAAATAAAATACCCCATTCTATAGATCTATAGGGGAAAAAGTGCGATCTGCTTTCGCGGAAGGGAGAGAGGGAGTTGATGCATAGTTATCTGGAGGAGTGAGTTTAATTAGGGGTTTATGATGACGAGGGAAAGGTTTTGTTTTGTTTTGTTTTTTTTTTTTTTTGGTGAAAATAGCAATAACAAAAGCAATAGAATAGAAAAACTAGACAAAGACAGTAAGTAATAAAGGTAAACTGGAAATTAAGCAATTCGGATGAGTAGTAATGGCAGATGAACAGTACGACGGAACAGAAAAATATGATGAATAGTAAAATGCTAAAAAATTACGTCGGTGAACAATACCAAATAAAAAACTACCAATATGCCGCCTGTAGACACCCATAGCCGGCTGAAAACTAGAAGAATAAAAATAAACTCTCAATTCTCTCTTGTTTTGTCTTCCATAAAACAAACCCTAATTGTTCTATTTATAATGACTAGTCAACAATTAGCAATTCGGGTTAGACTAGCCCATGGAGCAAACTAAACTGGGTCTAATTGTTTCCTGATCATTAAACGGGTCCTAAACGCAATGACTAGGAATTGAACATGAAGATGGTGGGGCAAAGGCCGCCCATGGTGTAATCGACCTCGACCTCGGTGTGGTGCCTTCTTGGAACTTGGACCGTGTGTGCGCTGAAGGTGGTCCGGATACTCCCATATCATTCTCCCCTTGTTGGGAAGATTTGCCTTCAAATCATCAAAACTGACATCCTTCATGAATGGTGACAAGTCTCCCACTCGGTAAATCCCCACAAACAGGTTCTTTGGTTTAGGTTTGTCGGTGATGGAATGTTGTATTTGGGATGAGTTTAAAGGTTCAAGGGTAATGGAGTAGTCAAAGGTGTAAGTATTTTCCCGGCTATCATGTCTCACACCTCTATCATACTGCCAAGGTCTCCGAAGCAATACATGGCATGCCTCCATAGGAATAACATCACATAATACATCATCCGAATAATACTTTCCAACAGACAAAGAAACCAATACTTTTTTGTCCACTTGAAGCACATTCCCAAAACTAAGCCACTGTACCTTGTAACAGGCTGGATGTGACACAGTAGGTAGCTGCAATTTTTGGACCAAAATAACTGAAGCTCGTGAGTACAACTACTGCCATTGATAATCAAGGAACAAAACTTATCCATAATAGTGCAACGGGTGTGAAAGATAGTTTCACGATGCTCATCTTTTGTCTCAGGCTTGGAGAGCATGGTCCTACTAACAACCAGTAGCTCGCCCTCACCAGCCTCAGCTATGTACTCATCTCCATTAGCTAGTGCAACATCAACATCGTCATTAGGTTGATAATTGGTTTCATCCTCCCAATCTTGCAAGGTCATTACAAGCGGGCAGGGACAATTGGCTTGTAAGTTTCTAACCCCTTGGCATTTGAAACACCTTCCCCTTGCTCTATCATCTATCAAACTTCGTTAGACCACTTGTCTTAGGATCAACTTTAACCAAAGGTTTATCCTTAGTTGGGGGTGCACTAGTCTCTTGTCTAGTATTGCCCATGCCTCCTATAAAACTAGAACCATCACATAAATAAAGCCTAAAACCAGTGTCCTATCTCTGTTTCTCAACATTGAGTGCTAATCTGAAAACATCTTCAAGAGAACAATATGGCTGTAACTCAACAACGTGGGCAATGACACGGTTAAGTCCTCCAAGAAAACGGGCAATGGTGTGCTCTTTAATTTCTTCACATTCAATTCGGATCATTAATTTCTCGAAATCAACAATGAACTCAACTACTGATCTCTTCTCTAGAGGACAAGAATACATTTTTTGGTACAAATTCTTTTTGTACTCTCTCGGTAGGAACCTCTTTGTCAACAATTTCTTCAATTTGGTCCAAGTTTGGACTCATTCCTTGTCGTCACGATCATGCTGCTTCTTCAAGTTTTCATACCACAAGGATGCATAGTCTTTGAATTTTTGAATAGCCAGCTTGCACTGTTTCTCCTCGTTGTAGTCCTTGTGATCAAAAACTCGTTCTATCTCATGTAGCCACTCCAGAAAGTCATCCAGGTTAATGCTCCCATAAAACTCATGCAAATCAATCAACAAACCCCTATGGTTTGCAAATCTGCCTCGATCCCTCTCATGGAAACCTCCATCAACTCTAGAACCTACAAAGAAGCTTGGCCATCCTCATTATCAATGGGCAATGGCATAGCGGGTAGCTGGGGTGTACGGTTTTGTGGGACAGGTGGTGTTGGGTTATATGGAGTGTAGGCTAGACAGTAAGGTGGTGGAGGTGTAGGGTAGATATATGGTGGGTAAATAGGTGGTTGTTGTTATGTATTTCGGGAGGGGGTATTCTGATTATATGGTGGCTGATATGTATAGTTTGGAAAGGGTGGTTGTAAGGAGGAGGAGGCTAGGTTAGGGTTTGTTGTAGGATGATGATGTTTAGCCTCAGTTTGGGACTTAAGAAGGTTGATAACCTAATGCATCTATTCTTGGAAGTCACTCCTCATTGCATCCAATTCTTGCCGAATGACGACATTGGCAGCTGCCCATGGTGGTATAGGTGAAGAATCTCCACTCTGGTTGCTTTTGTTGCGACTTTCATCAGACACAAAGGTGAAAGGTAAACTTACTCACCAACCTAAGCTCTGATACCAACTGATGCGTAATTATCTGGAGAAGTGAGTTTAATTAGGTTTATGATGACTAGGGAGATGTTTTGATTCTTTTTGGTGAAAACAACAATAACAAAAGCAATAGAGCAGAAGAACTAAAGATAGTAAGCAATAAAGGTAAAATGGAAATTAAGCAATTTCGATGAACAGTAATCGTGGATGAACAGTACAATGGAACAGAAAAATATGATGAACAGTAAAACACTAAATAAAGGTCAATGAACAGTACTGAATAAAGAACTACCAATATGCTGCCTGTAGACATTTTAGGCCGGCTGAAAACTAGAAGAATAAAAATCAACTCTCAATTCTCTCTTGTCTTGTCTGCAATAAAACTAACCCTAATTGTTCTATTTATAATGACTAGTCAACAATGCGCAAGTAGGGTTGGACCAGCCCATGGCCTAATAGTTTCCTGATCATTAGACGGGTCGAAAACGCAGCAACTAGGACCAGAACATGAAGATGGTGCAACAAAGGCAAACCTCAGTGGGATGCCTTCTTTGAACTTGGACTGTGTGCTCGGTGAAGGTGGTCAGGATACTCCCATATCAGTTGTGCTAGATGCAGAAGACTCAGGGAAAGATATAGAAGACATTCTGACTCCGAGAAAAAAGGAAAGATGATATTTTTTCCAAAAAAGTAGTAAAGTTGAAAGAAAACTCACTCGTTAAATTCCGGGGGAGTAAAGAAGAAAGTTGTTTTGGGCTTTAAGTCACTCGCTGGACAGAGAAAGAAAAAGAAATTCGAGAAAGAAAGCAGAAGATGGTGGAGAAAGGAGATTCTAAGTGCAGAGAGTTCGCAAGCAAGAAAAGAGTTTAGATAAATCCTAAATCTTCAAAAGCCTACTAATTTATACTAGATAAGGAGTAATTTGGGTTGCTCAAAATAATGGTGGGAGAAACGGGCACGACCCGGACCGAATTCCACCCAAATGAGCCTAAGTCAATACCTGAAAATCAAACTCACAGAATCAACAAGGATAGATGGGTAGCGACCTGCTAGCACCAATCTCCAAGGTCACCGACCTCCTAAATAAGCTCGAGAGAGGCACCACCAGACCTCGGCTCATGACCTGGTAACTCTTAACTCGTCTCATACATCTTCCATGCCACAACTAGATGTGTGCAACTCCTAATAACTCCCATGAGCCTACTATCACTCGAAGCGACCTCCCAGAAAAGATAGTTGAGACCCTCAATATAAATGGGTAGGTCACAAAGCTAGTCTAAATGTCGGTTAGCAAGCTCGTAGCTCTCGATAGAGACGTGAATGGTGAGATAACTCAACCCAGGCAAACTCCACAATTTCAGAAGCAATTGGTGGGATTCCACAATCCCACAACTATCCCAACAACCTATTATCACGTAATAGATTAAGGAGTAACTAATCTCTCTTAGTCAAAGGATAGATTGACAATACACAAGAAATAGTTTATCTGAGAACTGATTACTCCTAATTACTCTCAGAATACTGACTTAGGCATCGAAGCTCTTCCCTGGGCATAGCAAACCTTCGGTGACTAATCTCTTCTTTCTTCTTAGGTTGCAGTCGATTGATTTTATCACGGTTTTGGGATGACCCGGTAATCATATCTCGCGCCCCATCACTTCAGGTGCCATCTGTGGGAATTTCGAACACAAAAGCTTAACCTCTTTCCCTTACATAAAAACGAATAAAAAAGCTTGATGAATCAATCACAACCGACATGTATTCAACCACACTACTGAGGCAGACTGCCCCGCAAAATGCAACTATGCACTGGTGAAATAGTTCCAGAAATGCTATCACCGACGCAGGTTGCCAACAATAATGATCCGGTGCCTGTTCTTAGTAGGATCAACCATGGCCAACACAGTCAAGCTACTCTTGGAGAGTCTTGGCATGTCCTCCATCCATGTAAGAGGGACATCCTGATCCTACTGCCATCAGTAATAATCCCAAACCACAGAGATCTAGGAGAACACAAATGTCAATTCCGACAGATCTCCTAGAATGACTGGTGGTAGCCCTAGAGAGGTTGTACAACAAAACGAATTATAAATCCATTGGGCGCACTTCAGAGCCTTCTTGGAGGAATTCGCAGCTGCCCCAAGGCCAGGCAGAGTAGGCATAGCCTAACCAGCTTATACCCTTAGAAGCGAGGAACGACCTCCGACCTCATGAAGCAGGTTGGGAAACCGGTTGAGAGCAAGAACTGTCCCAGCAGACAAGAACATAACCCGTGACCGACCTCAGGGAACCTTGAACAATAGGAGCGGTTACGATCTCAGGGACACTCTTAGCCGAGCAGCCATGTCTCAGGGACATTCAAATGGGCCATCCTTGGTCTTGAATGCTGTTTTCCACTCATCGCCAGGACGGATACGAATCTAGTGATATCCACTTTCAAGTCAATCTTGGAAAACACCTTTGCCCCACTAAGCTGATCAAGCAAGTCGTCAAGCTTGGGAATGGGAAAACAATACTTTATTGTGATTCGATTCACCGTTCGACTATCTACACACATACGCCAAGACCTTTCTTTCTTTGGCACAAGTAATGCTAGGACTACATAGGGACTAACACTCTCACGAACATATCCCTTGTCCAACAACTCCTGAACCTGTCTCCTTAGCTAGTCACTCTATTCTGGAGACATCCGATAGTGTTGCTTGTTTGGAAAAGGAGAACCTGGTATAAGAACAATTTGGTGCTGAATATCATGCATCAGAGATGGTCCTGCTAGGAGGTCAGTTGCAACATATCCTTAAACTTCTCCAAGGTCAGGTTGATAGCATCTAGCACTTTACCAAGATTGGGCTTAGAGGTCAAACATTGAGTGGTCAAACACACTACTTGCCCTTGCACGAATTCCTTAAATTTGAAACTTGGCACACATAGCACCGTCTTCTGTACACTTAGAGTAGGCTCCTTCATCGGTTTCAACATTAACCGTTTACTCCCCTTGCCAATCGTGTAGGTGTGGTTTCGACCATCATATACTGCATTGTTGTTGAATTGCCATGGTCACCCCAGAATCAAATGCGATGCATCCATGTGCATAACATCTGCCCACACTGTCGTAGAATAATTTGGACCAATACCAAGCTGCACCATGCATCACCTATCCACCTTGATCTTATTGGCATTGTTAACCTAGCCAAGCCTGTAACGATGCGGATGAGGCTCTATCGTCAAACCCAAATTTCTGACTGCATCTTCAGAGATCATGTTCTCCCAACTTTTCGAGTCAATGGTCATTTTACAACTTTTGTTGCCAATGGAGTAATGAGTTCTGAAAATATCAATTCACCTCCAATCCTCATTGGTTTTAGGCGCCAAACATAAACGTCTCATCACTAAACACTCACCCTGCACGTCTTCAGGATTAATAACCTTGAGCTCTTCTTCAGCATTCTGCTCATCAAACCACACTCTCTTATCTACATCATCCTAAACATCACCCATGTACAACTGTGATGGCAACTTAGGACACTCGTTAGCATAGTGCCCCATAGCTTGACACCGATGGCACTGAATGTTTGCTTTGTTCGGTGTAGGTCTAGGCGTTTGCCTCGAAGGAGTGATGTTTCACCATGCTACTGGCGATCTAGTTGACGATGACGTGCCCAAAACTACAGGTGGAGCTCGTGGCGGTCCAGTGGCCGAAACTACTCCCACTCGACCCATTGGTAACCGTTACCTGTTTTGTGACTTTTCAATGGCTTTAGCCTTCAACAGTGCATCAGTCACACTCATTACTATATGTACCTGCAGAGCATCCCCGTATAGACATTCGGACACCATGAATGCACCTGGCGACTAACTGCTCCTCTGATTCCCGAAGTTGATTTCGAGAAACCAAATGGTAGAATTCCAATGTATAATCATCAACACTCATCGAACCCGTTACTAAAGCTTGTAACTCAGCATAGAGTATGTGATGGTAATTCAATGGAAAAAAATCTCTACTCATCTCTTGTGGCTATGCTTCCCATATTTCTATTCGTGGCAGTCCACCTTGATACCTCTGATATTTGTTTGCTTGCCACCAAGTTGCCTCCTGGTTTCGGAATCTCAGGGCTATCAAAGTTGCTTGCATCTCCGGAGGGATCTCTTTGATTCTCAATAAGTCGTCAACCCTAGTTGACCAATCCAAATACTCATCAGGACTCAGGCTACCCTTGAATTCCGGAATCTCAAGCTTAGAATCCCCATCCCATCAGTTTTGAACATCATTCATAGCATCATAATTTGGACATGGATTTCGCTGAGGTCTAGCAACATACCAGTGAGCCCAAGGTGGTTCGTACTCGAAGGGGTTCGGCTCTTCATCCAACACCTGGTGGACATCGCACTTAACTCTTGCACGTGCATGAATAGGCAACACTGGTTGATCCTCTACATCAATCGGAGGGTCTACTGGACCAGGCGGTGGAAGGGCTATAGGCTCCGGTTGGCCTTGCAGTGGTGCAAATCGAGCCATTATCTCTGTCATCTCCCTCATCAATGCCCTATGTTCTTCCAATTGCCGTCTCCACTCCTCTCTTTCTTCATCCTACCACCGTCTGTTTTCTAGAACTCGCAGTCTCCTTTCTTCCCTCTCCTCTTCCATTCCTTGTAAGATTCTCGCTAAAAGAGGGTCAGGCTCATTACCATCATTGCTAGACATTGTGATATCTCGGTTTTGAGTATAGAAATGTTCGGTTGGTGTTTGGTTGGTAGGTTTTGTGTGTGTACTTGTGGGAATGGATCCATAGTTGGTGGTGATAAAAATTCACAGGATCAACGCTTGCTCTGATACCACTTGACAAAGATGTGATTAGAATTGTGCTTAGTTTTTGAATTTGGAAACGACGAGATGCAACCAACAAACGAATTCCAGGAATCAAGATTAAACAAGCAAAAGGCTCGTCGTTAAGCAATTAAAATTGCTGACGATGAAGCTTTACTTGAAAACTTCGAAGAACAAGATGTTTGTCAAAAAATTGGCAATGAAAATTCTATTGAAAGGTATCTCCTTAATCGTCTGAATATCCTCCAAAAATTGAACTAACCAAAACTTAAAAACCCTAATCTGAAAAATGAATAAAAAGTGCTAACAAACCCTTATCTAAAAACTAAACAAACAGAAAAACAAAAGGGCAAGAAAGTATCTGCAACTAAATTAATTCTTTGTCTTTAGGAAACTCGAATTGGTTGGTGGTCATGCAAAGCTTGTCAAGTGCCATACACACATTCTCCATCTCCAAATCAGTTTTGAACTCCTTTGTGCCTAGCTACATGATCTCTAATCCTTGTTGAACATCTAGTAGCCTGCAGCTCATTTACATCTTGCGTCATGGCATCAGAATAATTGGCTACATCATGAGCAACAACTAGACCTGCTGGTCCAACGGCAGCAACAACTAGAATTTGTGGACCATTTCCTGCATAAGGAGCTCATTACAAACTCCTCTTGGAGTAAGGATACCACTTTGACGAAACCTGATCTACATGACAAGTGATAACGCTCGAGGGGTAGCGCCCAATCCATTGAGGAGAGCAACTCCCTTAGCGAATCAGGAGCTACAGAGCACTATGGATCTTATTGAGCCGTCACTGTTTGTCCACAACATCCTCACTACTTGGATGCCGTTAGGATTCAAAGCCCCACACTTGGAGGAGAAATATGACGGTACATTGATGAGTATGTCTCCTAAATGGAGATGTTAGAGTGCCCCAACCACATCAAGTGCAGAGCCTTCTGGTCGACATTGACCAAAAAGGCCCAGTTCTGGTTCAAGTGCATCCCTGAAGCAGGCATCTCAAGCTTGACACATCATAAAGAGCTTTTCCTGAAGAACTATCAGAGCAACACAAGGTGTGAGAAGGATATCATCGATCTCTTTACCATCAAGCAGAAGGTTGGAGAAAGCACCAAGAGCTACTACAGTCATTTCAACAACAAGGCAGTCGACATTGAGTAGAAAAATGATGCCATTTACATCACTGCCTTCAAATAGGGTTTGCGAGAGGGGTATGTAGCCCTCAGGTTGGCCGAGGAGCCAGTAAGAACCATCATGGAGTTGTAGACTTTTCTTGAAAATCTGATAAAGGCTAAGGAGACAACAATCCAGAAAAAGATCCCTAGCTCTGCCTTTGCCACTGAAAGAGACAATAAGGGGAACCCAAGAAGCCTGCAAAAATCAAAGAGGGATAGGAAAGACCCTCAATCAAAAGGAGGGACGGCAGATAAGAAGAGGAAGACCATCCCCGACCTCGTGACCATCCCTCTCAAAATGTCATGAGTAGAAATTCTGGTGGTCATGGAGAAAGGAGGACTTCTGAAGTGACCAAGGCTTCTTAAAAATCCTGTGGCCAAAAGAAACCCAACCAAGTTCTGTCATTACCATAAGAACCATGGCCATCTCACCGAAGATTGTTTTCACCTCAAGCAGGAGTTCGATATGTTGGTGAATGAAGGTCATTTTGCAAGAGTTCCTGGCTAGGAACGGGGGCCAGTTGATCCACCACTAGTAGCCCCTCAAAATCAACGATCTCCTGTGCGAGAAATAAATGCTATTGAGAGGAGATCGAAGCGATCTCAGGGGGAAGACTCGGAGCCCCTCATTGTGTGTAAATGTCTTATATCGGAAGGCCTTCCACTAGATGGGCATAGACAAGAGCTTATTTATAAGGTTAGACACAACTCTGACCAGTTTCAAAGGCAGCACTACCTATGCTAACAAGGTGATCTGAGTCCCAACGACATCCGTGCAAATGATAAAGAGGTCAATGAAATCCTAGACTGGATGGTGGTCGACGCCCTTGGAACCTACAATGCTGTCCTGGGTAGAAGGGGGGTCATGGAAATGGGAGCAGAAATTTATCTGCTCAATTACAGCATAAAAATCCAAGTTGGAGACACTTGGATCATCCTAGAGGGGGACAGACACCTTGCTGCAGAATTGTACCTTACTGAAGGTAAAGAGGAAAGCTGACCCGAGCTCATGAAGGAGGAATGTATTAACCTCTTGAAAGAGGATGACAATCTCCGAATTCAGGCAATTGGTAAAAGATAGAAAGTATTCCTCAACTCGAAATTCCCTAAGAAAGGGACCAAATATTGGAGAGTCATTGCCTCCCAAGGTCAAAGGGAAACTCGTTGATTCCCTTCAAGTGTATCTGAAGGTCTTTGCCTAGCAACCTAGCTACCTTGATGAAGTGGACAAAAAAATTACTGAGCGCAAGGTCGGGCTCAAGGTAGAAGAAGAGAACCTTCGCCCCTGAACACAATGAGGTCATAGCTTGAGAAGTCTAAGCTTTTCTCGATGCAGGGATTTGAAAGAAGTGGTATACCTCGAATGGTTGGCTAACCCAGTTATAGTCCCAAAGAAAAAAGGGACATGGAGGATGTGTGTGGATTTCACCACACTTAACAAATTTTGCCGGAAGGACTCCTATCCACTTCTAAGCATAGATCAGATGGTGGATTCTACAGCTGGGTACTAGTGGTTATCCTTTCTAGATGCTTACAAGGGATACCACCAAATCCCGATGGCTATTGAAGACATTGAAAAGACCTTGTTCACCATAGAGGTCGGGACATACTGCTACACCAAAATCCTATTCGGCTTAAAGAATATAGGGGCAGAATTCCAGCGAGCTATGCATAAGTGTTCAAAAACCAACTCGAGAGGAACATAGACGTTTACGTGGATGACATAGTGATCAAGTCCAGGACCTCTGAAGATTTCATTGATGATATCAGGGAAACTTCCTACATCTTGAAGGCCACCCACATGAAGCTCTACCTAGAAAACTGCACCTTCGGAGTCTCAATAGGTAAATTTCTGGGCTTCATGATCTCTGAAAAAGGCATTGATGCCAATCGAGACAAGATAAAGGCTCTGCTGGAGATTTAAACCACCCAAAAACATCAAGGAGGTTTGAAGTCTAGCGAGGAAGATGGTGGACAAAGGAGAAAAATTTTACGATGTCATAAAGAAGCCGAACAACTTCCGGTGGACCGAGGAATATCAAGCTGCATTCACTAAGCTAAAGATCTTCCTAGGGAAGCTCTCTCAACTTGTCTCTCTGAGGTCAGGAGAAGAAATCTTGATATACCTCACCGCAATAGAGAAAGTAGTTAGCTTAGTGCTGTTGGTAGAAAGGTCAGGAGAACAGTTCAATGTTTATTATGTCAGTAGACTCCTCAGAGGTCCTTAAACTAGATATTCAGACCTTGAAAAGTTCTTGTACCTCATTATCATTACCTCGAGGAAATTAAAACCATATTTTGAAGCTTGCCCGATAAGAGTTTTGATGAATCTACCACTGAAAGAAGCTCTAGTCAAACCCGAGCTATCGTGCAGAACGGTGAAGTGGTCCCTCGAGCTCTCAAGATGTCAAATTTAATTTGAGCCAAGGAAGGAAATTAAAGCTGAAGCTCTTGTAGACTTCGTAGAGGAAGCACAAGAGCTCCACTGAAGCTCACAAGCACTTGTGAAAGCAATGTCTGGACAATGTATACATACGGTTCAATGGAGAAGGAAAATTCAATTGCGGGAATAGTACTGATCAGCCTCGAATAACGAATCCGAATATGATGAAGCTCTCTTAGTAGGCCTAAGACTTATAAGAGCTCTCAAAGTGCAAAAATTGCAAGCTAAAACAGATTCATAGGTCATGGCCAGCCAGGTCGCTGGAGAATATGAAGCTTGAAAGGACAATATGGTCAATTATGTCTAACAAGTAAGGGATATCACCTCTAAGCTTGAGCACTTTCTCATAGAGCAGATACCGAGAGCGTAAAATGCAGAAGCACATACACTGTCCAATGTCTATCGAGAGATAGTTGGAACTAATGTAGAGCTATTTGTAGAGCAACTATACTCTCCAAGCATAAACCAGGGCGAGAATGTAGTTATAGAAGATCAGGCAGATTGGAGATATCCAATCTACAGATTCCTCAAGCATGGTAACCTCTCGAAAGATCCAAAAGAAGCTCGCCAAGTGCGAAGATTGGCACCTCGCTACGTCCTAATAGGAGATGATGAGGTGTACAGGAGGTTATACACTTGGCCATTACTCAAATGTCTAAGCTAAGGAAAGGGACAATGTAGATCACACATAGGAGTAAAGACTGTCAACAAGAAAATACTAAGAACAGGGTATTATTGGCCCTCAATGGTTTCAGACATTGAGAAAATCATACAGAAATGCACGAGCTACCAGTTGCACGGGAACAAATCAGATGTGCCACCAACAGGGTATATAATCTATCAATGCATCAGTATCATTTGATATCTAGGGCATTGACATACTAAGACCCTTCCCAAAAGGAGTGGGGGGTCTTCATTTCTTGATTGTTGCAGTGGAATACTTCACCAGATGGGTTGAAGCAGAACCAATGGCAACCATCTTATCACCAAAAGTTCAGTCCTTCGTCTGGAGAAACATTGTATGCAGGTTTCAGATACCTTGGCCTATAATATCAAACAACAGTAGGCAGGTCATCGGTGACCCGTTCAAGACATTTTGTGAAAACCTGAACATTGAGTAGAGGTTGACCTCTGGAGCTCATCCCCAATCTAAGAGGCTTACCAAGCTAAAAAAAAAATGGTCGCAAAACTGCTTGGCTGGATGAAATTCTGAGCATTCTGGCTTATAGAACAACACCTATAAAAGCTACTGGAGAAAAGCCATTCAATTTGTGCTTTGGCGAAGAGGCTGGTCAAGGTTGGCATGCAATCTTTAAGATTGGCTAAATATAATTCAGTCTCAAACGAGGGCGAGAGAAGGGCAGACCACAACCATCTCGAGGAGGTTAGAAACAAAGTAATGGAAGCAGAAAGGACCTAGAAAAGGCAGGTGACCAAGCTGCAAGAAAGCTAGGAAGGACCTTACATAGTCTAAGAAGTCCATAAAGGAGGAAACTATAAGCTCACTGAACACGAAGGAAGACGACTCCTGAGACCTAGGAACATCTGCCATCTAAAGAAGTTTTATGCCTAAAGCTCATTAAAACATTGCAGACCCACATGGAGCAGATTAAAAAGACCCTGTCAAGTATCTTGCTTAACGACCTTACCAGTTTTTAATTTGAGCAAGACATGAATAAAAGATAAGTTATTCCCTTTTCTAAAGCTTATCAGGTTTTCATTCTGCGATATATTGCTTCAAGTTCAATTTGGATCAAGATTCAAAGTGCAAAAAAGTAAAAGCAGAACACTTAGCAAAGCTACAAAGGCACGGTGCTAAAGGAAATAAAATTGTCATTGAAAAAACAGAAGGTAACAAATAGACCTCTGTGAATAATTAGTACATATGCAGAAATTGTAAAGTGTAGAAAATCCTATTCTAATGGAAAAAGAGGTCTGAAGCTACTTCCAGGATTGGCATTGCACAAGGGGAACCTGATCATCATCCTTCTCTTCTTCTGGAATAGCGATTGGCTTAGAACCGCTAGGAGGAACCCCTTCTTTGAGAGATACCTTTGCCTCAGCAATACCCGAAGGACCTGCAAAGCATACAAGTAGTAAGGGCGGTTAGAAGCTTCTCCAAAAATAAACAAACAAGCTTGGAAAAGGTCAAGCACCTTAACCAAAATAAGCATGCACAAGAAGGGAAAACATTTGGGCAAGGGTATCATCACCACAGAACATGGGAATACCTTCAGAGGACACCATAACTCGGGGGGTGATGTCCAGAACCTCCTCGACCTTGGGGACGACCTCCAGAAGTTCCTTCCATTTCCTCGAAGGGCCCTCCTCAGCTTGGCCAACCTGGGCCAAGGACTCTGCAACAGCAGCCTCTCCAGGAGAAGCTATCTCTTAGTT
Source organism: Parsonsia alboflavescens (assembly GCA_028571225.1). NCBI lineage: Eukaryota > Viridiplantae > Streptophyta > Magnoliopsida > Gentianales > Apocynaceae > Parsonsia > Parsonsia alboflavescens. The sequence goes on from JAOXNR010005376.1 coordinate 16,304, forward strand.
TTCCCGCTACCAAGGGAGAAAAGCAACCAACTTAGGATGATAGAGATTAGAATCAATTGTTGGGTTGGTCTTCATCCATGGGTTAAACACCTTAAGATCATCCACCACCTCCGTATACAGAGATATAATCTGAGGTCTGATCATTCAAGTTTCTTCAATGAGAGGTTACATTCTTTGTCACAGAGCCCCTGAAGTTCCTCCAGCCAAGCCTAGAGCTCCTTGGAGCTCTCCCCCTGCTCTATTTTGCTCTTTTCAGTCGAATCCAGAACCTTGGACATGGCCACGTTGGCTGCTCTGGCTTCTGCAATATCCTTCTCGCATGAAGAGAGGAGTTTGCTGGTATAATCATCAGAAACTTTGAACGATTCTGCAAAGGTAGTGAGCTCGACAACTTCCCTCTCCAAGCGGACCTTGGTGTCCTGAAGCTCAGAAACCAAAGAGGCAAACTCTGGGTCTTTGTTGACCTTGTAGGCTTGCCTTCTCTAGCGTTCACTAAGGAGGAGATGGCTTTATGAAATTAAAGAAGGTTAGCATAGAGGCAGCAGTAGAACAAAGTCAATAGTGAGTTAAAAGAAGGCCACAAAAAAGACTCATTGCAGAATGGAAGGAGGCGATAAACTTGTTGACCTCCTTGTCAGTTTGTTGCCGAAAAATCCTGCGATCAACTGGAGGACACACTCCATCAGGAAGGATTGCACATGAGGCCACTGCAGCAGGGAGTTAGATGCCTCCATAGAAAGGTCAGGGACCCATCTAGCATCCCCCATTGAAGAGTAGTCTGCCAAGACAGCACTCCCCAATCTCTTAAAAGTTGAGGTGATCTCCTCAGTGGCACACCCTAAAAATTCTACCTTAGCCTTGGGAGTCGTCGAGGCCTTCCCCTTCCCAAAGGAACCTGGAGGAATCTTCGTAGCAGGCTAGGAAGAGGGAGAACAGGATAATGTGGAGATTTTAATAGTCCGGTTAGAAGGCTCCACCCCAGCAGCTGGAGAAGTTCGTTTAGGGCCCCCTTGGTCCTCTCAACCACTGCAGCTCTCCCCCTACCTTAGGGAATAGGAATTTTGGCAACAAGAGCTACAACAGATGAAGCATCGGTGGCTCCGCGACCTCTACCCTCAAAAGCTTTTGAAGATTCAGAAGCAACAAGCCATCGTGAGGTCTTCATTACTACAAAGATAAAAAGGAGAATTTGTTAGATCCGGGTCAGTAAAAGCAAGAATCCTATAAACATGAGAGGTTTTTCTACCAAAAGAAGTATTCCAATAGTTTCCCGGAGGGAAGGAAGATTACGCTCTACTAGTTTTCCTAATCCATTAGGGTGAAGGAAGGCTTCAGGCCAAGTTGGAGCTGCACACCCCACTTTTTTATTTTCGAAGGCTACTTCCGAGCTCCATATATTTTATATATTATACTCTAAAATGATAAACTAAACCTGAACGGTACTGAATTAGGTTTATTTATTTTTTAAAATAAAAAAGGACAGTTGATCGTTAACATTGACTGTTAAAGAGATGTTACTATCTTTTTTTTCAAGAAAAAAAATGAGCATATATTATCAATTTCATTGCAAGATTTTAATTAATTTAGGAGATACATTTATTTAGAAATGATTCAAAATAGAAATAGTAATGTTTGATATGGATACGGAGAGAGTGAATATAAATAAGAGTTAGCATCCTTAAGAGACCCAAGATTCACTTTAACTGCAGAACAAGAGCAGGAGCACTCCACCATGTTTGCAAAAAGCTCTTCTGTTTTACTCAAATCTTATTGAGTCAAGCACTACTCCGATATAACACCTTTGGAAGAATACGGTAAGATCTTCACCTTGACAATAAAGGGGCCAAGAGAAGATGGGCACTTGCTAACTCCAGAGTTGTTGAAATCTTTCAGTTTCAAACCAGAAAAGGTCAAGTCCAAATTCACCAACGGCTCCATCCTCATCACCACCGTCGAAGGTGAGTTCTTCTATGCAGGCTTTCCCGATGGTAGTTACCGAGAAGTAATCGATCCATTCTGGCAACTGGTGAAAGACCTCATCTCTCTCCCAATGCCCACCATTGCAGCAATCAACATTTGTGCAATAAGTGCAGGGTTAATCTTGGCCATGAGTCATGAACACTTGACCATGGAACCAAACAACCGTGTTATGTCAATAGAGTGTGATCACGAGATGAATTTGCCCGACCACTTCTTGACTATGATTAGATCTAAGGTGATTCCAGGAGCTATCCTCGCCTAGATTTGAACACTCAGTCAATTAAGTTCGAGCACTCAGAGAAGATGGGATTGTCAGTTCATGAGTAGACTAGCGGAAAGGAGGAACTATTGGAAATTGCAAAAGAATTGGTCGAGACACTGTCAAGGAACGACTGGTAAGGTAAGCTTTATGCTCAGACAAGGAAGACTCTGTACCCTGATCTCAGCAATGCTTTGGGATTAGGTTTTGCACCATCTTCGCGGCTTTGAAAGCTACCACATTTGATATTTCTTTTGTTTTTTAATTTAAAAAATCCAAAAAATTGAAGAACACTTGATTTTCATGGTTTCTATCCGGTAGTTTCTTCAAATATTGTTGGAATTAAATTGTCTTGAAGCTATGCTTGAAGTTGAGGATCTCTCTGATTTTGATCTTTCCTGCAGGAGTGAATTGAAATCCAACAATAATGAAGTGCATTTCTTATACTTACTTCCTTCATCTATGCCTTTGTGTATTTCTATTTTGGATGTTTAATATCTTAAAATTAATAAAATTTTAACAAAGTATTTGATATTGCTATTTTTTAAATGAATTAGGTCGAAGCTTTTTTAATAAAATTTTTCAAAATTATTATATGATACTGGATTGGTGCCATTTGAACTCTCTTTGTAAGATACAATGGTGCCATTCGGATTCTCTTTGATTCGAAAGGTCCATTTATTACCAACCAGATTGTGGGAATCATGAGGAGGAACTAAATCCCATGTGTGAATGGAGTTGAGGGCAGAGTATTCCTCATTCATAGTTTGAAACCATAGAGGAGCCTTGAGTGCCTATTTAGGAGAAAAAGGAACAGAAGAAACAAAATTGGAGGCTAAGACATTAACAATGCATTTGGGCTAAAAAAATATGGTTTTGAGTCCTAGTAATCATTTTGTATTGGTAGAAGGAAGCAATAGAATCAAATCCAGAGGAATTTACCTAGAGTATAGAATCAGCATGAGTTATATGATCAATCTGGGAAGGCACATCAGCTGCAGATGTAACTGGAGAAAGAGGTGTGACTTGTGCATGTGTTGTGATTGGAGGTGGAGTGGGAATAAATGATTCCGGGGAAGGATGACCATGGTCAGAGGAAATTGGGTTCGGCCTCGTGATATCATGCCGAGAGACGTCTATTGGAGGAGGATGAAATTTGAAGAACATATGGTAATAACAAAATTCTAATTCATAAAATTGAACATCCCTAGACTCATAGGATCAAAGCGATAATAAGCATGACATGTAGTCGAGTGACCAAGACAGAAACAAGGTTGAGATCGTGGGTCAAGTTTGTGTTTGGTGTACGGTCGCAACCATGGGTAACATAGACTACCAGTGACTTGAAGTGAATTATAACTCGGAGAATGACCAAACAATGATTGATATAGTGAGTTTCCAGGAAGAGCTAAAATGGGTAGCCGATTCATATTTGATGGAGCTCGAAAACAATTTCCAAGTCACCCCGAACCGCGATGACACATGTACTCACAACCAGAAAGATTTAGATCATCGGAGTGGGCTGTCGCCCTGAGGAAATCTCTGTTGCTTAAGATACTATTCGTTTAGAGTAAAATTGAATAAAATCAACTTATGTAATCTGTTTGTGATTCGATATGTATATCGAATAAGAAGTTACCAATTTGGTGAAGTTACCTTGTTGGAGTGAATCTCAATTACATGAAAGTAGGCATTTTAGGATAATCGTGAGATATGATCCCTCCAATTGCTCCTAGAATAGTTTAATTTCCATAATTTAAGGTACCTTGCCATGCATGTCTAAGGTGTAAAAGCTATGAGCTCGTTAATGACCTATGAACAAACTTCGCGACCTTCTAGTGAACCTCGAAGGTCTGGATGAGCTTCTTTAGAGGTCACGATAAGTGATTTTAAGGTTTTTAAAGCATGTTAAGAGGCATGAAAGAACTATGAGATAGGTTAGAGCTCACTAGGTTGTAGCTAGTGGTCCAGTGAGACGTTTCCCAAGGTCACAAAATGTCGATGACCCTCGAGGTTAACCATTCAGGAGGTCACTGACCTCTTGTATCGGATCCTCTATATTCAGGTCTGGTTGTTTGGGTTGTATCCGTTTTAACTATCATGACCCCCTTCAGGTCCAACAAGCTTATAGGTCATGGTGCCTAAATCCTTGCTACCAACCTTCGAGCTTTGCAGGGTCCTACCGATTTCTGTAACTGCTAGTTTCCTATCCTTTCAGTTTTGGTAGTTATGCCTTTTACCAAGGAACGTTCCTTCTTGGAACTGAAAAGTTTCCTTGTTTCATATAAATAGAAACACTTGAGAGTATCTGGAATATACTAAAATGATGCAATAAACAAGAACGAATAAACGGCTAAACAAGAAAAGAACTAGATATTGTGAAAACACACAAGTTTTCAGTTTAACGACAAAAGTCGGAAATTATCACATTTTTAAGAGCCTATTGTAAGTAAGACAAAACGAGATATTTATAACCTAAAATCTACAATAAACCTAATTGGAAATAATAAAAAACCCTAAAACCATAAAAAGCCCATCTCGAGCTTAGGCCAGCCTGCATCATTCTCACTGGCTTGGAAAATATTTGCCCTCAAATCTGACTCGTCCTCACCAGCTGTGTTTCTATGAATTCTAAAGGCCCAAAAGAACTCTAATTAAAATAATAAAAATAATAAAACTCCTAATTTGGCTAATAAAAAACTTAAGGACCAAATCTAGAATTTTAAAAGTTGAAGCCCTTGTTTGCAAAACTGAAAAACTACATCTCGTCCTTCGTTGGAAACCTTAGTCACCACCCTGTTGACCAACTATCAGACTCATTTAACTGGCCACCAGCCTTGAACTAGACTGCCTGCTGTCGCCGATCACCATCTGCAAAATCGCCTGTCTGGATAGACTTAGGGCTACATGTTCGTCGAGGGCCGTGCGTGGCCTGCCTACTTGCGAGTCACTGCTTGCTCAGTCTTCTAGATATGATTTTGCCATGGTTCGATCTGCATCTGGTCGTTGCTCTCTGTTCATCGATCTACTGGACTAGCATGGCCTGAACACCTTCCTTAGACTATAGTAGATTTGGAACAGAGTTCTGGGTTCCTGCGCGCCGGAGAAGAGGCTACAACTGTTGCTGCCTTGCCACTAGCCAACTGCAGGTGCCCCTTGTTGGGCTCTCCCATGCTTGGTCTGGCTATCTTTAGGTTGCCTTGTTTGAGCAGCAGAAACATTGGACCAGATCTGAGAAATTTGACGAACATGGCTGCCTGATAGCCTTTCTTCATGGCCAGTAGAAGTTCCGCTCCGTTTTTTTTATTATTTTTTTTATGATCTTTTGATCTGCTTGCTTGCCTAATTGGAAATCTCGAATTTCATGCTGAGATTCTGGAGAGATGATTGTCTACCAGATCGTTCTATTCGATTATGCCCCTGGTTCAAAACCCTAAGAGGATTGACGTCTTCCCCCTCATCTTTGAATTCAATCTTTAACTGTGCCCCCTTCTTAGTCTGAATGTCCAACTTAGCCCGTGCTAGTTGCCGCTCCAAGTCTTGGATCCGCCTTCTCTATTCTTATGTTTTGTTTTCTCGCAAGTCTCGTTGACGAGGGTGTTCATCTTCCTCAGGAACGACTCCACGTCCTCTTTCAGCACGACGCCGTCCACGACCAACACGATTCTGTTCAGCCATTGGTGAAGGCAATCTATTGCTCTGATACCAACAGATGCAATAAACAGGAATGAATAAACGACTAAATAGGAAAAAGAAATGGATATTGTGAAAACATACAAGTTTTCAGTTTAACGACAAAAGTTGGCAATTATCACATTTTTAAAAGCCTATTGTGACTAAGGGAAAATGTGATATTTATAACCTAAAATCTACCCTAAACCTAAATGGAAATAAAAAAGCCCTAAAACCATAAAAGGCCCATCCCAAGCTCGAGCTAGCCTACATCATCATTTTCTCGTAGGTCTCATTAACAAGGTTGTTCGTCTTCCATAAGAATGACTCCACGTCCCCTTCTAGCACGACTCCGTCCATGACTAATACGATTCTGTTTAGCTATTGGTGAAGGTAACCTACTGCTTTGATACTAACTGATGCAATAAATAGGAACGAATAAAAGGCTAAATAGGAAAAGAGCTGGATATTGTGAAAACACACAAATTTTCAGTTTAACGACAAAAGTGAGAAATTATCACATTTTTAAAAGCCTATTGTAACTAAGACATCACGAGATATTTAAAACGTAAAATCTGCCCTAAACCTAATTTGAAATAAAAAAGCCCTAAAACCAAAAAAAAAACCCATCCTGAGCAAGAGCCAGCCTACATCACTAAGTTCTCTTTCTTGAGAACAAACTTCCTCCCTGCAATCAAGTTCTTCAAGCCGTGAACTTTCAAGCTTTCAAGATCTGTTCTTATTTGGTGCTTCGGCAAAATAAATCTTTCGTTCTATCCTTCTTTCAATGTTTCTAGCTCCTAATCAATGTGTCTTCTTCCTTTTTGCTCTTTATTTCAGCTTCTTTTCTTTTTTCTTGAAAGATCATATCATCTCGTAGGTCTCCTAGGCCTGTTCCTTCCGTTGGTTCTGAACAAGTTTGGACTCATACTCCAACTCCTTCCTATTCTTTAGATACTCAATCTGATCCTTCTAAAAGAACTGGTAGGACTATCCTCGACCCTGGAAATGAGGTTTATTACACCTCATACTCTCCCGATTAAGACCGCTCCTTGGACTACTCAGGATGAGTATGATCCTTCCGACCTAGAGGTTTTCTCTCTTAAACCTAATTCCAATATCTCCAAATTCTTGGACATGTTAAAAAGAGAGGGTTAAACAAGGGTAATGTTGAATATGCTTTAGAGGACGAGTGTCTTAATGATAACATACATAGTCATTCATGAAACCAACTTAAGGGGTGGCATCCTTCTTCCAAATATTCATCCTTTGTTTCTTGATATCGCCTACTTTTGGTGATTTCCTGTTGCTCAATTGTCTCCTAACGCTGTCAAGGATGTAGTCGGTTTTATTTCAACCTGTCACTTGTATAAGGTCCTGGTTTCTTTAGAGCTTTTCAGATTCTTTTTTAAAGTATGAATTTCCGCTGCACCCTCGTGGTTATGGTCTTGGATATCTCCAATTTAATATGCATCGAAAGGATAAACTTGTAGGACCCTTTCAGTCTTCAAGTGGCCCATGGAAAGATTGTTACTTCCATGCAATAGTTCTCGTCAATTAAATTCGAGATGTACATTATCCAGAATGGAACCTTAGCCAAGTTTTCTATAATGAGCTTCCTAAGTTAGTAGGAGAGCTCGAGGCAGCTCGAATCTTTCTTCTTAATCTGGCCCAATCTGATATTTCCAAAGTAGGCTCTATTGCTCCCACCTGGGACACTTCTTTTTTAATTTTAGCAGGACTTGGAAGGCCCAGGTATCACTACCTTCCCAAAGCTAGAAAAGACAATTAAATTCGTCCTTTTGGTAGGACTGTGTGTTTTTACTTGAAATCGAACTTTTGATTTTAGCTTGTGTATAGATCGCTGATGTTGATTTTATTTTTCTTTGGCAGCAATGTGGTCCTAGGCAGTTGTACCTCGTTCTGAGGGATCTCAGCAGTTAAGTCATTCCCAAAAGCAATCTAGTAAACCCTTACACTTGCAAGCTTTGTCTGGGTATGTTTCCGTCCCACCTTCTTCAACGAAAACTCTTGCTACCAAGCCTCCGAAGGTCAGTTTACCTCCCCCTAGGTCTAAAAAGCTCAAAATGGCCAATAGGACTCGGAGTGCTCTTAAGAGAGAGAGGGAGGAGGTCACACTAAGCTCCTCTTGACTTGCAAAAGTTATCTCTGTTTCTGATTCACCTTCTCCTTCTTTTGGTCGGAAGGAGAAGGTTTCTGATGCTTCTATTATTAAAGGCAAAGGTCAAGCAACCTTTGAGAAAGAGGTGGTGTTTGGTGGCTGTGCCACTGAAGAGATCATCGAGACCTTAAAGAGAATGGGCAAGGAAGTCTTCGCCTCCCAATCTGAAGTTCAGATCAAAATGTGGGTTGCCGACTTGAATTTAGAGTCAAATGACTTTCTATTCCAATGGCCGCAAGCTCAGTCTTTTCTGATGGAGTGCATGCCTTTCGTTGATCAAGAAATCTGCAAACAGCTCACAGATGCTAAGCTTGATAATTCACTGCTTGTCTACAATCCGCTGGAAGCGTTTTGGCCTTTCTTCTTTGCTCTTCATAGTTTCATTCATATTTTCTCTCTCTCTCTCTCTCTATATATATAAGTGCTTCTCCGTACATTACATACTGACTTCCTTCTCCTTTCTTCTATTGTTGATTCCTCTTTTCAAAGCCATGTTTTCTTGGTCAAAAGACTGTGGAGAGGAAAAGAGAAAAAGACCTCACCAAGCTAATTAATAATCTCTAGGATGAAAAGTAAGATATGGAGGAGAGGAACAAAGAGCTCGTTGCTTCTGAGAAGCCGGCGGCTGTGCTTGTTGCCCATTGTAAAAGGAATGTCAATGAAACCAAGGAAGAGAATAAAAAAATGATAGCTGCTCTAGATGATTCCCTGAATAAAGAGAAACGATTGACTGACAAGATCGAAAAATTGCAAGCTTGTTCAAAGGTTTGGAAGATCAAGCCAAGTCTGATTCCCTGGTGCGGGATAATATAAAAGCCTTCTGTGACAAGAAATGGAATCTTTCCTTAGATAAACGTTAATAGCTTTCAGCCTTGGAATTTTATGTAGAGTCTCTGATGTAGCCCCAAATGATTGGTTTGTATGTTGAAGGGATTAAATTATTGAAGGTAAAGAATCCTGGTTTGGAAGTTAATCTTCACATAGATGTGAGCTTGAACCATCCTGATCGAGCTGCTCCTCTCCCCTGGCACCGAGAAATAAAGGCTCCTCCTATGCAAGCTCCAATGGAGGTCGGTAAGCAGTGAGCTTACATTAGAATGATTGATGAAAAGTGGTTCATGATGTTCCTCCAATGGCGACCTCCGAACCTTTAGGTAGGATCATCCCTAATTATGGAGACTTGCTTAACAATTATCCCTTCCACTCTAAGCCCACTGATTTTTATGAAGCTCTTGATCTTTTCCAAGCTATTCGTCTTTCGTTAGGTGGAGCTCCCATTGAGATTGTTACTGATTATCCAGCAGGTCCATCAAGCATTCATGATAGAGAGGAGGTCAATGGATGCAAGGTCTCCCCAAGCTAAAAAAAAGTGCCCAAGGAGAAAAAAGATTGATATGTAATAGTTTGGGTCTTTCTATGGCTTCTGCTATGCTTTCTTTCTTTTTATCTACTTTCATCTGGATGATTATACCACTTACAATGCTCATTCTTTTTGCTTTTCATATACTAACTGCTTCAAGAGGTTTGCTTGTGGCCTCATTTTTCATATCTATATGTATATGATGGTTGATCAAATCTTTTGCATTGATTCTGCTTTGTCTCGACACTTCGTAATGTTGAAAATGCTTGCATAATAAAGGTTGATAAAACTCGAACTTGTACAAGTAGGGAAGAAATAATATCATAGCAATGTTAATTGTCCTTGCTTCACAACATCTAACCTTTTGAGAACTATATCTCCCACTATGAAGTGCTTTTCTTTCACCTTTTGTTGAAAAATATTTGTGACTTGTTTTTTATACCTTTTGTCAGCTTTCATGGCTTTATTTCTCACTTCTTCAAAGAGGTCTAGATCTACCCTTCTCTCAACCTCATTTAAGACTGAATTTTATTCAATTAAGGACTGCATTCCGACTTCCACGGGTAGCACTGCTGTTGTACCAAAACTAAACTAAAAAGTGTTTCCCCAGTAGCCTTTCTTGGTGCAGTTTCATAAGCTCATAAAATACTTGGAATTTCTTCTTGCCAATAAGGTTTACGACCTTCTTTCTCAAGCATTGTGAGCCTTCTCTTTAGGCCTTCCAAAATTGTTCTGTTTGTGACCTTGGCAAGTCCATTTGCCTCAGGATGAGCTATTGAGGTGAATCTTTGCTCTATGTTCAGATTCTCACAAAAGGTCTTGAAGGGGTCACTAACAAATTGCCTCCCATTCTCTGAGATAATAGCTTGTAGAATTCCAAGTTTGCATACAATATTCCTCTAAACAAAGGATTGTACTTTCGGTGAAGAAATAACATCCATAAGTTCTACTTTAACCCATCTAGTGAAGTATTCTATAGCTACTATTAGTAATTGAACACCCTCACTCCCACTCTCTTTGGGAAGGGCCCTAGTATGTTAATTCCCCATATGTCAAAAGGAATTGAAGCAGTGATAGCCAGGTACCTTACTAGGGGTATATGCAACTTATTTTCATGTAGTTGGTAGCTTGTACATTTTTAGATGACCTTCTCAATGTTTGAAACCATGGAAGGCCAATAATAACCAGTTCTCAATATCATTTTTTGCCATGGTTTGACTCCTATGTGTGATCCACATATTCTAATGTGTACCTCTTCAATTACATATTCTCCTCTAGCTTTGCTTAAGTATTTGAGTAATGGCTATATATATATGACCTTTTGTATACTTCATCATCTCTTATCAAGACATAGCGAGGTGCCCATGTTATGACATGGCGAGCTTCTTTTGCATCTCCTGGGAGCTCACCATCTTTGATGAATTTGTAAATAGGGTATCTACAGTCTGTCTATCTTCAATGACTAAATTCTCTTCGTGATCTATGATTGGTGAGTACAACTGCTCAATTAGGAGCTACACTTTGGTACCAGTGAGCTCTCAGTAGACTTTAGATAGTGTATCAGCTTCCGTATTTTGCCCTCTAGGGATTTGTTCAATGAGAAAGTATTGAAGCTTTGATGTTATATCTCTTACTTGTTTGAGATATTTAATCATATTTTTTTCCTTAGCTTCATAAGTTCCAGTGACCTGGCTGGCAACAACCTGTGAATCAATTTTTCTTGCAATTTTTGCACTTTTAAAGCACGTATGAGTCTTAGACCTACTAAGAGAGCTTCTTGCTCGGGTTCATTATTCGAGGTTGGGAAGTTATATATCACAGAGTAGTGGATTCTTATTCCCTCCGAGCTAATCAATATAATTCCCTCACCTAAATTTTCTTTTTCAGTGGAGCCATTTGTGTACATAGTCCACACATTAGTTTCGCAAGTTTTAGAGAGCTCCAGTGGAACTCTTGAACACTCTTCCACAAAGTCTGAGTGTGCTTAGGCCTTGATGGCTTTTCTTGGCTCAAAATCAATTTGGTACCCTGAAAGCTCAAGCGACCACTTCATCATCCTATTTGATAGCTTGGGTTTTGCCAATGCTTACTTTAATGGTAAATTTGGCAATACTCTGATTGGGTAAGCTTCAAAATAGGGCTTAAGTTTCCGTTATGTAATGACAATAAGGTACAAAAACTTTTGGAGGTCGGGATATCTAATTTTTGGACCTCAAAAGAGGCAACTTACATAATAAACAAGAAATTGCAAACCTGACCTATGTACTAAGATTATCGAGCTTATAGCTTTCTTGGTTATAGTGAGTCATATTAGAAGTTCTTTGCCTAGTCTTGGTGAAAAGAGTTCTGCAGGCTTTCCCTAAAATTCTTTCAGTTTCATGAATGCAGTTTGACAATCCTTCGACCACTGGAATCCATCTGACTTTTTCAGGACATTATATAACTTCTCTCCTTTCATTTCCATTTTGTTGATAAAATGACTCAATGCCGCCATTTTCCCTGTTAAGCTCTGGACTTCTTTGACATTTCTAGGAGGTTCCATCCCTAGAAGTGCTTTTATCTTATAAGGATTTAAATCAATACTTCGTTTTGATATCAGAAAGCCCAGAAATTTTCCTGTTGAAACTCCAAAAGTGCATTTCTCAGGATTAAGTTTCATGTCAGCAACTTCCGGTGTTTGAAAAGTTTCTCTACTATCTTCAATAAATGCATCTGAGGCCTTGGATTTGATTATAATGTCATCTACATAGACCTCAATGTTTCTTCCGAGCTGTTTCTTGAATACTTGATGTAGAACTCGTTAGAATTCTGCCCTTGCATTCGTCAAATCAAAAGGCATTTTGGTGTAGCCGTAAGTTCCAACTTCAATTATGAATAAGGTATGTTTCATGTCCTCCAATGCCATTGGGATCTGATGATATCCTTGTAAGCGTCCAAGAAACAAAGCCATTGATATTCGTCTATTGAATCAACCATCTGGTCGATGCTTGGAAGTGAGTATGAGTCCTTCTGGTAGTACTTATTGAGTTTAGCGAAGTTTATCCACGTCCTCCATATCCCTTCTTTCTTCAGCACGACCATTGGGTGGGCAAGCCATTTAGGGTACATGACGTCCTTTAAGATTCCAGCATCGAGTAGAGCTTAGATTTCTCCCATTACGACTTCGTTTCTTTCTAGTGCAAAGGTCCTCTTCTTTTGTTTGACTAGATTGACTCCTAGTCTAAGACCCCCCTTGTGCTATGAAATTTCTCTATCTATGCCTTCAAGGTTGGTAGGTCTCCAGGCAAAAACCTTTAAATACTCCTGGAGTGAATCAACCTATTTTCTTTGATCTTGGAAGGTAATAGCACTCCTATCTTTATTCCCTTCTCGGGAAATTCGGGATTAAGAAAAACTTTTTCTCCCTTGCTTGCTGCTTGGATTCTGGATTTTTCATCATCCAGTGGTAGGTCAATAAAATCGACCTTTGAGATTGCTTCCAAGGTCTCTACATCCCCTTTAATGAGGTAGCATTCTGAAGCTACATTCCAATCACCTTCCAAGGTAGTCCAGGAGTCAACGACCTAAATTCTCATGCAATAGTTCAATAAGAAGATTTCAACCTTAGGGTCCATGACACCCTTCCTTCCAATAATTGCATTATCTGTTCCTAGTGCATCTACCACTACCCAATCCATGATTTTTGTAACTCCGTTGCCATTTACATAGACTGTGGTTGGAACTTGCAAAATTCTTTCAGCATAGGTTGTGCTACCACTGAAGCTTGTGAAAGCTATATTTGACTTTAGCAGCAAGCTCTTGTCTGTTCTCATTTGATCAAATGCCCTTTTGTATAAGACATTCACTACTCTCCCCATATCTATTAAGATTTTTTCGACAAACAATTCTTCAATTTGGAAAGATACTATGAGGGGGTCAGCTTCTACTCCCCGAACTCGCTTTGACCTCCTCTCAATTGCATTGACCTCTCTCACAAGAGGTCGTTGCTTATTAGCTGCTGCAGGTGGTGGGTTTGCAAGTGGCCTTTTTTAATCAATCTCTCAGTTTCTCGTTTGAGGTCAAAACAATCCTCAGTGAGATGACTTTGGTCCTTATGATAATGGCAAAACTTCATCATGTCTCTCTTTGCCAAGGGGGTCTTTAGGGATCTCGGTGGTTTCAAAAGACCTATCTTTTCCATGATCACTAAGATTTCTACCCGCAAGGTTGTCAAAGGCAGGTCGGGAATATTCTTCCTCTTTTATCCGAAGGTCCTCCATTTGAATTGGAGTCTTTTCTATCCTACTTGGATGTTTGCCGACTCTCAGATCATCCTTTGGTTTCCTTTTCTGTGGTTAGGGTAAAACTAGGAATCTTCTTTTGGACTATTGTCTCCTCTGCTTTGATTAGTTTTTCCAAGAGTGTTTGCAAATCCTTGATGGTCTTCACTGGTTCCTTTACCAGCCTGAGAGCCACATACCCCCTTGCAATCAGCTCTTAAATGCGGTGATGTAGATTGCGTCATTCTTCTGCTCAATTTCCATAGCTTCATCGTTGAATCGGTTGTAGTAACTCTTAGTGCTTTCACCGAACTTCTGCCTAATGTTGAAGAGGTCGTTGATGTCTTTCTCACACTTCTTGCTGCTTTGATAGTTTTTCAGAAATGAATCTTTTAGCTGGGTCTAGCTCGAGATGCTTGCCTCTAGAATACTTTTGAAACAAGATTGTGCTTTCTTGGTCAGTGTGGATTGAAAAGCTCGGCAATCGGAATTTGACATAGTTGGGGTATTCAAACGTCTCCATATAAGAAACGTATTCATCAATATGTTGCAATGGTTCGCCTGTGCCATCATATTTCACCTCGACCTGTGGTGCTTTAAATCCTAGAGGCATTCAGACTGTCCTGATGCTATGGACAAATGGTGATAGTTCAAGCAAGTCCACGTTACTCTAAATTTCTTGGTCTCCATTTCCTTTACGATTTGCTTGGAGAGTCCCTCTCCTAAGTGGATTCAACGCTACCCCCTGGACTTTGTTACTTGTTCTTTCAATCTAGCTTCACGTATGAGGTATCCTTTCTCCAAAAGGGGTTCTTAGAGAACTCCCTTGCTCGTCTGGGATTATTGCTTGTCGTTGACTTCTAGAAATTGTTGCTCGATTGAGTCTATCTCATAGACCATCACTACGTCTATTGTGAAGAGTTTCTTTGAGGTTGGCCACAATTGGGATCCTTTCTGCATTGTTTTTTCCTAGATCCTTACTCTACGAGCTTCTCTTTGTGTGGGTTAAGCTCTGCGACCTTCTCCATTTTGAGGTTGGATTCCTAGAAAATCTTCTCCCCCTACTGGAGGTGGGGGTGGGTCCAATTGCATGTCATCCTACTGTCTTGGTCCTCCAGATCGTTATGTTTCCCTTCGAGATGGTGCAGGATTTGGCCCAGTTGATACATAATCCCTCCTGCCTGATATACCTTCCAAAGATGACACCATGTGTTCCAAGAGATTGGTAGGGACAGAGACATGACTTCCCCTAGATCTTTGGGGTCGGTGAGCATTGTTTTTATTTGGATTTTATTGTCCCTGTCTTGTTCCTTCTTGTTTACGAGGATTATCAACTGGATTTCTTCATGAAAGCCCAAACCGTGTCGATCTTGGTGGCAATGATGGATCAATTGGAGAGATCACATTATCAATATTTCATTACGAACTAGATCTTCTGGTATGGTTTCTCTAGTTCGGAGTTCAGATTTTCCTGGTGGTCGACCACGGCTTGGTGATCGTACTAGTGTTGGTTGTGATCGTGTCATCACAGTTTCACGTTATGTTGGTTGTACTCTTGTTGGTTTTAATTGTGTCATCAACCACAGTTGTAATTTTAGAAGAGATGTTACTTGTGGCTGTGTTATGATTGGAGGTGGAGTGGGAATAAATGAGTCCAGGGAAGGATGACTAGGGTAGGAGGAAATTTTGTTCGGACTCGTAATATCATGCCAAGAGATGTCTACTGGAGGAGGTTGAAATTTGAAGAACATATGGTAATAAGGAAATTGTAATTCATAAAAATGAACATCCCTAGACACAAAAATTTTGGACAAAGTAAGATCAAAGCAATAATGAGCATAACATGTGGTGGAGTGACAAAGATAGAAAAGGGGTTGAGATCGTGGTTCAAGTTTGTGTTTGGTGTATGGCCGGAACCATGGGTAACAGAAACTACCAAAGACTCTAAGTGAATTATAACTCGGAGAATGACCAAACAATGATTAATATAGTGAGTTGCTGTGAAGAAGTGGGTAGCCAGTTGATAATTGATGGAGCTCGGAAACAATCTCCGGGTCATTCCAAACAATGCCAACGCCTATAATCACAACAAGGAAGATTTAGATCACCGGAGTGGGCTATCGCCCTGAGGAAATCTCTGATGCCCAATTCAGTACTCATTGAGTGTAAAATTGAGTGAAATCAACTTGTGTAATGTTTGTGTGATTTGATATGTATATAGAATAAGAAGTTACCAATTAGGTGAAGTTACCTTGTTGGAGTGCATCTCAATTGTGTGAAAGTATGAATTTTAGGATAATCTTGAGATAGGATCCCTCCAATTGCTCCTAGAATTGTGGAATTTCCATAATATAAGATACCTTGACATGCATGTCTCTGGTTTAAGAGTTATGAGCTCGATAATGACCTATGAACCAACTTCGCAACCTTCTAGTGAGCCTCAAAGGTCTCGATGAGCTTCTTTAGAAACTACGATGAGTGATTTTATGGTTTATAACTTATGTTAAGAGTCATAGCTATTTAATTGTGGCATGGAAGATTTGCGAGATAGGTTTGAGCTCACTGCGTCATAGCTCGTGGTCCAGTGATTGCTTTCATAAACTCGCGTAGAAGGTTAGTAACCTACAAGGTCAACTATTCAGGAGGTCGCTGACCTCTTCTTTGTAATGTTGGATTGGATTCTCTATATTCTTGTCGGGTTATATCCGTATCACCCATCAATAATATAAACAACATATTGACAAGTAAAGGATAAAAAATAATATGGTAAACTAGCCTGATGCAACAATGTGCATGCTATTTCAACAATTGTTCTATGACGTCTCTTTGCTACAGTAATTGATTGTGGAGTATATGGGGAATATTTGTAGTGTTAGATACCAGAATTGGGGAAAAAAAGAGGCTAAGCCTACATATCTCCCACCCTCATTAGTGTAAAGAGAATTAATAGAAGTATTAAAGTACTTCTCTACCATAACCTCGAATAACTGAAAGATAGCACAAACCTCATTTTTTAGTTTCATTGTGAACAACCATGTATATTCAGTATGATGATCAACAAAAATCATATAATACCGTTTTTGTTTGTCACAAAAGGGAATGGGGTATGGCCCCCAAAACATCACTATAAATAAGCTCTAAAGGATAAGAGGTGTGAATGGTAGTATCAAAGTGATGGAGCTCAAAAATTGCCTTCGAGTCAACCTAAACCGTAATGACATCTGTAACCGCAACCTGGAAATAAAAGGATTAGGTCACTGCAGTGGGTTGTCACCTAGGGAATAGCTCCAATGCCTAAGTCAGAATTTTGAGAGAGTAATCGTGAGTAAATTATCTCAATCCATTGTCTCTTGTCCTTAGACTGTGTGTGATTCGATCATATATCTCGAATAATAAGTTACCTCTTTGATCAGAGTTCTTCAATTATGTGATTGTAGACAATTAGGATAATTGTGGGATCGTATCATATCCCACCAATTGCTCCTAAAATAGTGGAGTTTCCCTAAGTTGGGATATCTTGCCATTCACGTCTCTGGTAGAGAGCTACAAGCTTTCTAACAACCTTTGCGCCCTACCCGTGGATGTCAAAGGTCTCGACTAGTGATTGTAGGTTCATAGAGTGTGTTAGGAGTTACGCGCATTTAGTCATGGCATGGAAGATGTATAAGACGGATTGGAGCTCACCGGGTCAAAGGTCGTGGTTTGGTGAGCCTTCTCCTAAGCTCATTTTGGAGGTCGGTGGTAGGAGGTCGCTGCCCACCTTTCCTCAAGACTCGTGAGTTGGACTTTCAGGTATTAGGGTCAGGGCTTGAGCCCATTTGGGTCGGTTTATCTGGGTCATGCCCGTTTCTAGCATCACAAAGAAAGGAAAATGATGACTTTTATTCATTGAGCAAGAGTTACAAAAAGGAATATCACGACCAGGATCAAATAACAGACAAGAATTAAATAAAATAGACCTGAGGGTTTTATTATTGACATGATCTAGGTGACGATACAAAAATTCTAGAGAAGATGTAGGAGTTACAATAAAGAAAGTTGTAATTGGTAGAGGTGTTGGAATTGAAACGGGGGGATGAACTTGACGATGAAGCAGGCCATTCATATAACTTATTCTTATTCTGACCATTGAGCATTGTTTTCCCTATGATATGAGATTTAACCACAAAGAAAGAGGGAAAGAATTCAACAGAAGCATTATTTTGTTTACAAAATTAAGAAATAGAGATCAAATTACACTGAATAGTAGGAGCGCAAAGAACATTTTTAACACAAATAGTGAAAAAGGACAAGTAGTAAGAGAAATGGAACCAGTGTGAGTAATGGGTAGACCAGTGTCATCTTCTATGGTGATGGGGTCGAATCCATCATAGGATTGAAGAGAGACGAGATCATCAACTTGGCTGGTGATATGACTTGGGGCACCAATGTCAAGGATCTAAGACGGTGTCTCAGACTTGGATAAGGCAACAAAGTAAGCCTTAGCTGTGAGTGATGATCATGAGACTAAGATCTGAAAAACCTAAGAGGGGGTGAAGTAGGTTTTTAGAAACTTTTTCGAAACAAATTTAAAATCCCTTTTGATAAATTAGAAAACTATGTTGGTTTGGAAAAAATATCAAACACTTGGTATGGAATGAACGACATACAATGAATATCAATAAGAGAAAGCAATAAAGAAGATAGACGAACCAAGAACACAAATATTCATAGTCTTTTAACCATTCTTTGTGAATCTACATCTACTACCCTAAGGTTTTCTACCTTAGGCTTTCCCCTAAATCCACCAAATTGACATTAGGACCAAAAAGTTACCTCGCTGCCAATTGGGGGTCTTGATCCCAAAATTCGGGTTCCATTTGTAAGAGTTTATATACTTTGGGATTTTTTTATGTCACTTGGTCCTTTAGAGGAACCAGTTACGAAGGAGATGGGTGTAAGCTCAGAAGAAAGAGCCTTTTGTCATGCCGAATGCATCAGTGCCGTTTGTGTTACTGTGGTTTTATCCGCCAGTTGTGTAGAAGAGGTTGGGGTTTTACCCACCATTTGAGCTGGAGACGGTACCTGTTGTGGATCAAAGAGCATTAATTCGTACCATTTGATCCAGTCAGCTTCGGTGAAGTCTGCTGTTTGAGATTGAGCATCCTGCTCAACTAGTTGTACCCAGGAAGGGTTTGGTAGATTGTTAATAGTGAGGCATCCTGTTGGGAATTTGGGGGAGAGGTGTCTGGGGTACACTCAGGGCGTAATCTTTTTGGGAGGTAAAACTGGTTTTACCGAAGGATAATTTTGGGGCCTGTTTTTCAGGTACTGGAAGGGCTGGAAGCTCATTGAGCTTCATTTTGTTTTTACGTGGTGGCCTGATTATTTCCCCTGTAAAAATTCTCGGGTGAGAAAATCAGTTAAAGAATTATTAATACCTTTAATATATTCTATATCAAAATCGAATATAGGCAATGTAGCTTGCCATCTGGCAAAAATCTGTTTTGAGGCCAGATTTTTAACATCTTTTGTCAAAACATATTTAGTAGCGTTGCAATCAATGCGAAGTAAAAATTTAGAGTTAAGTAAA
>JAOXNR010005396.1:0-35550 GCA_028571225.1 Parsonsia alboflavescens
GGGATCCGGTTCCCTTCAGTTTGTACATATTCCATTTTAAATAAACCCCCCCCCCCCCCCGAAATGATTACTGATTGATTCTAACTATATTTTATAATTATAGCCTCTTGTGATGGCCGATGTACCCATGCCCCGGGTTGAGGACTGGTTACTACAAAGGCATGAGCTGGTCCTCCAGCAGCTCACGCAGCTCGGGGTGACATAGGCTGAGATCCTCGAGTGGCTTAGACATATCGAGCGTCGGCTCGATCTGTTGGAAAGGGATGACAGTCGTGCAGATGCTCTGCCACTACATGATTCCCCTTCCCAAGAGCCAGCTACGCCCATGCCCGAGGCCACCCCTCGTCCGACATCTCCCATAGTCCGAGATGACAACACACAAGTAAATTTAACTTTTTAAATCAGAATTCATTTCGGTTACTGTTTTTTATCTAATTTTTAATTCTAAAATGGTTCCTTTCTTTTTTAAATAATAGGTCGATGCACCTGTTAGTCGAGGAAAGGATCCAAACACCCTTCCGGCTCCAGAGTTTCCGGCCACAGGGGTTCCTATGGTCAGAGCAGAGACTATCCAGGTAAATTTTGGATTGTAAATCTTGGAATTTTAATCTTTGTTGCTCTTTCATTTTATTATTAAGATTTTTATAGTAATGATTGTTTTGTATATTTTATTAGGGGCTCAATCGAACAAATCGGCTCAAGGCCGCAGCCGCAGGTCTATGATCACCTTACACCGACCCAACCCATCATATCGAGTCATCCCGGCCGTCGAGGACGAGAGGTGGGAGGATGACTCAAGTGTTGGAGGTGTGGAGGGAGATTCCGACACCCGTGGTGGACCCCTACATCCTCGACCGGACACGATTGGATGCCTTCTGCAGTACCAGAGCTTCAAAGAAGCAATTCACTTTCTTTTTCTAATTAACTTGCATTTTATAACTTTCCCGTTTCATAGTCCATCGAAATTTTTGTCATAGGTGCGCAACTGGGGGGTGCGGCTCATTTGTTGAGGATGACCTGAAGAACATTAGATCCAGGTCATTTCACATCAAGGATGATCTGGTTGACCATTTCATGATGGGGTTGAGGAGAGTGAACAGGGAGGCCCCATCACTTTACCCCTATGGAGCCCGCTTCACATTCGCTCGGGCATACTTCTATGTACATACTTAAATTTTGCATTCACCTCAATTTCATTTATGCTAGTTACAACATCATGTTTTAACTAAGTCAAATTACAAAGCATTCTCCAAGGTGCATGGGAGAAGACCAAGGCATCTCAAGCGGAGCTGGAGACGTACGAGTTCGATGCCTTTGTCACTAACTGGGTCAGGGGAGACTCGAACCTAGGAGAGGTAGCATGGTGAAAGGTAGAGGAGGTATTTGACTTCATTTTCTACATAAGTCTTGGTTTAAATTATGATTTATTTAATAGTAATTGATATAATATTTGTACTTTGTATGTAGATATTGAAGCCTTGTTGCCTACACTTGCACAGGGTGTTACTCCGAATCCCACTGGAGAGGTCTCGGATAACATTGTATGATCTGAAACCATCAACCATGGAAATGGGCTCTCGATTAGACTTGATGGTGCAGGTCTGTCAATTGTTGCCACGATTATTGCAGTAGACTGACTTTTATGAGAGGACGAGATGGCCCCAGTCATAGAGGTTCACTGGGGGTTTTGTTGACAACCCGATGCATCACAACACTCCATCCCTGTTCAGCCAGACAGTGCTAGCTGTGGTGCTTACATCTAGTATTATATGACATAGCTGGTGAGAGGGCATGTTAAGGAGATGCCGCGCTTGCCTTGTACAGACTCTATGGCGTAGGGCATTCGAGATGAAATGGCATAGATCATGCTACTGGGGAGCAATTTGTTGACGGCTTCCTAATTTTGTTTTTCTTTTTTTTATTGTAAATTATTTCCCGTAGTGGTCGTAGTTTTTTTTTTCCCTTTTTGTAATTAATACACTAATAATAAATGTATATTATATCAATGTTATAACTATAATACGTTTATAGAATTATTGGTCAAATCATAACTCAAACTATACCATTTTGGTCCATAAAGGTTTGTTTTTCTTCTTTTTTTTGACCAAGTTACAACTAAAACTATGCCCTTTTGCATTTTAGTCCCTATAATATTTTTTTGCCAAAATTATGACTCAAACTATACCCTTTTTTCATTTTGGTCCTTAAAGTATATTTTTTACCAAATTATGGCTCAAACAATACCCTTTTTGCATTTTGGTCCCTAAAGTATTTGTTTTGACAAATTAGGAATCAAACTATATAAAATATATATAAATATATGAATTGATATATATATATATATATATATATATATCAATTCATATACAAGTTAGAAATGATTGTGGCCTTCATTCAATGATAAAAATGCAATTTAAATTAAATGAAAATTTCACTATTTCTTAAAATAATTACATGTCATTAACAAAATTTGTCCCAAAAGATTGTTGTGTGGAATTCGGATCAGATATGGGCACTTCATGATTTAAGTTAGTTGTTGTTGGATCATTTTCTTCGGGATGTTGGGATTTCATGTTATGAGTAGTTGGACAGGTGGTACAATTATGTCCTTTTCTTTTGCATAGGGAGTACGTTTTCCTTTAATGGTATTGTTCGTTCTGAGAGAGAAAGTGGGTCTCTTATGGTCTTCCTACAAACCTTCTGCCAGTAGGAGGATTGTCGACCACATCATCAATACCTGCAATTAAATTCAAAGACAAACATTAGGGCACATGCTGTATCGAAGTTGCATATGCCATCCTTAGTTTTTTTGTGTCAAATGAATGACCACGACATAGAGTATAATAATGAGTCCTATTTTCCCTATAAAAAAGAATTAAGGTAAATGAGTTGTGGAAATATCTAATTACATGCTTATGAAATTAAAAAAATAAATCAAAGAATTATGTCTCTAATGGACCACAATTGGTCTCGATTCTTGAATGGAAAACACTTGGGTCTCAAATGGATGACATGGATCTCAAATGGAAAAATTGTTTCTCGACTGGACCACACTTGGGTCTCAAATGGAAGGGATGGGTCTTGAATGGAAGGCATGGATCTCGAATGGACCACAATTGGTCTCGAACCTCGAATGGACCACGCTTGGGTCTCGAATCTGGATTCATGTTTCTCGAATGGACCCCTTTCTCTTGAATGGACCTTCTAAATTTAGCAGATAAGTCAAGAAATAGACCAAAAATTTACCTGGCAACAGCAATAGCATGTTTGCAAGGTATCTTTTCCACTTCCCATCTTCGACATCCACAGGTCTTTTGGAGGATATCCATCAGAACATTTGCTTTCTTTGGTGGATTTCTGATGCAAAACGGAAATTATGGTGGGAAAATTAGAACCTCAACTGTAATCAACTTCACTCGAAAGTCTTATTACAGGAAAGGGCATAAAACGACAATATTCTTGAGACACTATGATACGCGAAATTTTATTGAACGAGAACTCAAAAGTTTCAAAACATCGAAATCCGCCAACAATAAAATGAAAACGGCAATAAATAAACCCTAAACCGAACATAGGAAAAATTATGAAAAGACCCCAAAAGTTTCTAAAAATTACAGAAAACTGGAAAAAGGCCCAAAAGTCCATTAAGATGGCCCCGAATGTCCAAAAAATGGCCTTGGTCACAGCGAAGTCGTGAGTTTTGCTCACTGGACCGTCTCGGGTCGATCCGTCTATTTTGTGCCCATTCTGACACACCCACAACTTTTTAGTTTTTCCAATTCAGTCCCAAAAACTTTTCCTATCAACTCCAATTGCCTTGAAACTTCTCCTGCAGTCTCTTGGACCTTCGTGGGCCCTCCTAAATATCTTTGTGCGCCAGCTCTACTTCAATTTCCTACTTCATATTCCTCTCTATCCCGAATGGATGTAGTCCATAACCTTTCAAGGTCGACTTTCACAGCTTCTTCCTCAATTCATTCCACCGCTCGCTTGGTGATAATATCTGGCATTGTAGCTGCTACTTCCCTATGTTTGTTAAACCAAAGTTGAAACAAACTCCTAAAACACTCATGCGCAGATGTAACAGGCAATTTTCGAGTTTTCTTGATCGCGTGGTTGAAGCACTCCACTATATTGCTCATCAATTGATTGTAGCGATTGTTTGGACAATATGCACATGACCAACCCAAGCTCGATATCTAACCAACAATAAACTCCAGGGTGCATCCCTTTAATGTATCCAAAGTAGAGGTCAAATGTTTGCTTGTCATAGACATTTGCCGCATTTTTAAAACAGTGTAACTTGAAGATTTTTACACTTTGTTTTTAAGTTTTCTTTTAGATGCCGATAGTAAAAAGCAACTGGAACCTCGAGATTTACTATTCTCAGTGCATGCAATATGTCTTTGTACCAATCAGATACAATAACCAAATCATCCCGCAATCCATATACAGCCCGGAATCTTCTCAAGAACCACTCCCATGAATTGTTGCCCTCCTCCTCACCAAACCCAAAAGCAAGGGGAAAAGTTTGCCCATTTCCATTTTGCACGGATAGGTACATAAATTTTTCCCTCACACAAGCCTTTCAATTATGTTGTATCTATGACAATTATGGGCCTCATGTACTTGAAACTTCAATCGAAGGACCAAGTGCACAAAATGAGCTCAGAAACTGCTCAACTCGCATACGTATACTGGTTAGTATCCTCGGCATTACACGCTTTAACATGTGGAGGTATGACGGTAGCTATCTGTATGAGTTTTCTGGAGTTCCATAGGCTATGTCTTTAGCATGCTGTAAAGATTGCCAGGCTTTGGTGTATTCGAGCTTCACAACATAATTCTTCCGCATGTCTTGAATCACATTTTTGGGGGTGTGATTCGCATTGGCGAGTTTACCAGCATACATATGACCAATCGTTGTTGAACTTACACTCCTATTTTGGCTTTGCTGTATAGTTTGGATACAAGTGTGAGCCAAGATAAACTTGTGAATAATCCAAATTTGGCATCCAGTTCTTCAATTTGCATGGATCATGAAAGTACAATCTTTTTGGTTCTTACATCGTGCCTCTTCCTTATCTGAACGTACCACCTGATGTGGAAATCGATTATTGAGTGAATGTTCACCGACTGTTGCTACCAATTGATCCTTATTGTTAAAGACTGCATCCTTTCCAATAAAATCCACCGGTGGAACAGTATCGTTTTCCAAAAAATGCACCTCTTCGTCGTCATTCCAAACCATGTTCGCAAAGTGAGTAGAAGGGACTGGTATAAATTGCTCAAATGGAGTCACCTGCCTCATCCCATCATGGAAGTTATCATCATTGTCATCATCATCATCAGCCAAAACACTGCAAATATATTCTTCATCGCATTCATAATTCTCATCTGTGCGAATATATCCAGATGTCCCCACTTCATCATTTACATAAGTAAATCCTGCCCTTTCATGATCATTTGGACCAAATGGACAATTACTGCCAATATCACCATCAATGCCACCCCTGTAAGTTCTCTGAATTTTGTTCACGACAACAACTTTAGGATCCCCTTCCCCCTTCAAATACATGATGCCATACAAGTTTTTAATATCTATTAATTTCATACTTCCATCACAAAATTTAGAAACAATTGACATTTGTATGTCAAATTGGTTTAAGTCAATCTTCATCAAGTTTGTCATAGTTCTCTTAAAATCTCCATAGTTCACATCAGATAGTACGACTAGTGCATGTGCCTTTCTACTCGGAAAACCCTCATGAATAGCAATCGTCTTGTAATCCATTTATGCAAACAGCACAAAGAAACTTATCTAACCCAAATTATAATTTATACTTCTCGAAAGCCACACTCTGGTCTCGAAATTATGCTGTTGCTCTCGAAAGGACCTTTTTGGTCTCGAAAGGCCTTTCCTGGTCTCAAATGGCCTCTTCTGGTCTCAAAAGGCCTATTGCGAAAGGCCACACTGTGGTCTCGAATGGACCTCTTCTGGTCTCGAAAGGCCACACTGTGGTCTCGAATGCAGTTCTTCTGGTCTCGAAAGGCCTCTTGTGGTCTCAAGATTAAGTTTTGATTTTTTTCTTTTTTAATTAAAAGTCAAAATGGGTATAGAATGAAAAGTTAGTTTTAGATATGAGTAATTGTGAAATGTGAAGATTTGAACAAATAAGAAATTACTGTTTCAATTTGGGTTAAAATGAAAAGGCACCCTTAGATTGTTGTATACTTATATTGAAAATTAAATAAATGAATCTCTTTTTCAAAATAATAATAATAATCAAGTTAAAATATAACATTCAATAAAGGAGTAAGAAATTTAATCTAAAATTTTATTTTATATTTTTAATAAATAAAAAACAAATTTATTTTTAATGAAAAAGAAAATGTTTTTTAAAAGACCGATAGTATAATGAGGCGGGTTTTGTAATGGTCAATCCCTACCATTTATTAGAGAGAATTAAAAAATAATAATAAAATACAGAGAGGAAATCAAAATGGCTTAATTTAGACAAGGATATACATTTTAAAAATTAAAAAGTGGATATTTTTTTTCCCGTTTGAATAATTGAAAGATTTAATCCTTGATGTTCCATCATTTTGAAGAACGTAATAAAGACGTCACTGAGTTTTCCAAACACTATGAAAATTTTATAGGTATAGAAAAGGGGAAAACTTTTTAGATCCCATCAGAGAAAGAAGAAAAAAAAGATAAATACATAAAGGAAACGAAATGAAAGAAGTAGTAGAGATGAAATCTCATCTGAAAAGGGACAAGAAGGGAAAGAGAAAGGAGAGGTAAGACATTACCGGTGGATATTTCCTATCTGATAAGTTAGTGGAAGATCTATTATCATTGGAAGCATCAACCAATGATAATCCAATATTAAAGAACTCTTATGTACACGACACATTTAGAAGAATCAGAATGTTCTTCATATGTCTTTATGAGTCACTCTCAACTAGAAAATTCACCTATCTCCGAAATGGTTAGGTTTAGGTTTTTTCATATGAGATGGGATACCATTAAATTGCAATTATCATGTGAAAGTTTTGTGTTGGGTTGTCTTGTTCGAAGAGGGACCAAAAAGGGAAGAGATAAGAAAGGAAAGGAAAGAAATCATCTGTGAGAAAGAGAATGACAGAAGGGAAAAGAGAGGATGGAGAGGAAGATAATGGAAGAAAAAGAGAAAGGACTAGAACCGAAAGAAATCAGTAGCAGAGAGAAGAGGTGAGCAAGTGAAGTCGGAAAACAGGAGGAAGAAAGGAAAGAGAAGAAGAAAAAAGTCGGGGTTGAGATTTAAAAAACATCCCTAGTTAGTCATCTATTTTTCCTAACCATTTCATTCATTTTTCGAAAATTAAGCTTGGTCAATGTTTGACCTAATGTGTTTTTACTCCCTCCTCATTTTTTTTTTTTCTTTTTATAAATTTTAAAAACTCAGAACTTTCAAGCCATGCAATGCACCCAATAGAATTACCTCCGAGGAATTTGGAGAAACAAATTTACTACTAAATAATTATAATGAAAGAAAGAAATATGCAATGCAACCTACACAATATACCATTAAGAAGAATCTGGATAAAGTGTGATGGTGAATTTGCATCGAGAAAACATTTATAAGCCCTAATATATAGTCGTTTGAAACCTCCATATTGCAGGAAGTGATCACAAAAGATTCTAGAATGTTTTTTTAAAAAAATTGAAACATCAAATCCGTTAGGGCATTAACAGCTTTCTCCTCCTATTTTTTTTAGAGGACTCGAACCTTGAACCTCAATCAGCTGATATCAGCATGCTTGCCACGAGGGCAAGGCCCAACCAGTAGGGCATTAACAACTTGATTCCCTTCATGAAAAGATGCACACATAGGTTTAAGGAACACTTAGATGCCAAAACAGTCCGTAGTCATGAGAGAATCACTTGACAAATAAAAAATTAGTAAAACTGAGTAATATATTAAAACAACCTTGGTATATTATTTGAATCAATCCCAAGATAGAGATGCCAAAGGCCAAAATAAGAGTGTCATATTTGCTCCTTAGAATATATACTTCCAGCTGATGAAATCTCTAGATTACCTTGAGATGAACCATTCACATTTAGAATGTAATCCTCATAAATACTATAAAACTAGCAAGATATTCTTTTGAAAACAAAGGAATATTTATACTAAATGAAACCTAAAATCTCCAAACCAGTTTGACCTGCAAATACTTGACCAGGGCCAAGGCTGCCCGAGCTCTCAATATTCCCCATGTTCAAACTCCTTATATATCCAATATTTGCTTCCCAACAATTGCCATCTTATTCCACCTATAACTTTTGATCACAGGCATATATTATTCTGCCACCCTTGAATAAGAAAACAGACCCTTGAGATAGACCTAATTAATAACATACATAACGAGAATAATAATGGAATGAACGATGGGATGGTTATCAGAAACAAGAACAACAGTTTGCAGCCAAGCCCTATCAGACAAAATAGAACATGTAATACAAGAAACAAGGGGTGCGATAAATAGATTTTTCTCATAAATATATACAACACCATACCAAATGCTCATTAAAGATTAGTTCATTAATTTGTTTTTAACATGATCATCAAGTTCAAGAATTAAAAACTTGTAGTTTACGAACGATACATCGCTATTCTCATAAAACACATTGTATATACAACAAACCCAAAATATTGAGCGAATACATAACACAAGTTACTAATATGTCAATAATTATTAATGGTAACTAATTATGACAAGGTTACCGCTCTCTTTTCTCCCCAGAGTTGGACATAGAGTGAACTTCTTGACACCACTCATATGGCGGCGGTGCCATCGGAGGACAGCCCTAACCTTTGGGCGAGGAAATCTTTCGCAGCATTGTTTCAACAATTGCAACAACAAGCAACCTTTCCAGTGAAGCAACAACAAGAGTATAAGGGCGAACCTGCTTTCTTCTTTAGCAAGGAAGAGGTGGATCGTCTCTCACAACCATTAAAACATGCTTTGGTGGGTAAATTTTCTCATGGATAGCCATCTATTGAGGTCATCTGGAAAGAATTCAAGACAATTGGACTAGGGAGAATTTTCAATTGGATTAATGGATAACAGGCACATATTAATCAGACTGCATTTGCAAGAGGATTAGTGTCTATTATGGGTCAAAGGTGTTTGGAGTTTGAATGGAATACCAATCAGGATTCTAAAAAGGACACCAAGTTTAAATGTAAAAATGGAACCTTCAGTTGTTCCTACATGGATCAATTTCCCAAATCTTCCCATTCATCTATACAGGAAGGAGACACTTCATGCTTTTGCATCGGTTGTAGGGAAGCCACTAAAGATTGATAACCTAACTGCTAACATAACCCAACTGAGTATGGCTAGGTTTTGTGTATAAGTCAATTTCCAGCAAAAGCCACCTCAACGAATTTGGATAGGTTAGGAAGAGGAGGGTTTCTCGCAACCAATCCAATTGGAAGACTTTCCACGGTATTGTTCTTATTGCCAGAAGATAGGTTGTGAAGTTGCAAATTGTAGAATCAAAAATCTTGGCTTGAAATATCGTGTGGGTCATGAGCATAAAAAATCGGGCAGATAGAAGCCAAAGGAGAGCAGAGAAATGGAGAAAAATAACAACTATATTAATCGATGGTGCATAATCTTTTTGTTTAGAGAATTAAGGATGCTCTCAAGGGACAGAACACTGCAGCGCTTCAAACCTCAGCACCTTCACCTTCTCTATTAAGCAACTATATTAATCGATGGTCACCATCACCAGCAATTCAAAAGAGGACAATTTCAGATGATCCTTTAGCGATATCTCTACCCAAAGCAAAAATAATTTCTCCATCAAAAATTGAATTTGCACTAGTACTGAATTGGGATAGTTCTCCAAAGGTTGCAGAGGAGATTGAGGGTTAGATAGGCATTGCTGTAGACCAGAGAAATGAAGGGAATGCCGATTTGTCTGCTCATCTAGTAGTTATTGGAACTATGGACCCAATTCCAACAGTCCTGGTTCATGAACCTGAGACCAATGCTAATCAATTATACACTATAATTGAGAGCTGTAGAGACAATTTGGGATTAATGAGTAACTTTGAGCAAGCTACAAGTTCAACAATAGGGAATTCTGCAGAAGAGATTTCTTTGGAGGTTGTCTTGCAAGTAACTAGACTAGACAGGAGCAAGCCTGCAACTATTGCTAAGTCGAGGAAGAAGAAGGAAATCCAACCTCTTACCATCTTGACAAGGTCTTAGATGAAACGACCAACCTATCCATCCCATTCTGTATGAAGAGCATTATTTGTAATATTAGAAGTATTGGGAATAATACTTCTATAATGCATCTTAAACAGTTAATTTTTGAGCATAAACCAGATGTTATTGGAGTTTTGGAGCCTTTTATTTCAGTTGATTGAATTGGAAGTTATGCCTGTAAATTGAATTTTCCTAATTTTTACAGTAGTTCTTCTAGTAAAATTTTGCTATTTTGGTCTGATTTGGTTAACTTGGAAGTGATTTCAGATTTGTTCCAAGTGGTTTCTTGTTCAATAAAGTCTATATTGGATTGTGATGTGTTGTATTCAGTGGTGTATGCAAGAGGGAATTATATTGGCAGGAGGGATTTATAGTCTAATATGTGGTACATTAGTCAAGATTTATCACTTCCTTGGTTGATTGTTGGAGATTTTAAAGTGGTTTGCTCTCAAGAGGAATCTTTGGGTTCATTTCCAAGTCTAAGGGCTATGAGGGAGTTTAATGAACTTGTAGATAGTTGCAGTCTAATTGATTTGCAATATCAAGGAAACAAGTTCACATGGCATCGTCCTACTTTTCCTCCTCTTTGCAAAAGACTTGATAGGGCAATGATTTTATGTACTAGCAAGAGTCTTTCTCTTTGACAAGGTTGGACCATCTAAATCGGATGTCATCATATCATACTCCTTTACTGCAGTCGATTAAGGATGCTTCTGTAGGCATGTCAAGAATTTTTAGATATCAAAGTATGTGGAGTAGACATGATGGCTTTAGAGAGGTGGTAGAAAGTTCTTGGAATGAGGAGGTAGATGGAAACGTGTTGCAAATTTTAGCTTCTAAGTTGGTCCATTTGAAGAACAAGTTGTGGATATGGAACAGGGAAGTGTTTGGCAACAACCAATCTAACATAAAGAAAGCAAAATTGTTATGTTCACAGATGGAGGAAGTTTATAGAGAAGCTCCAATTGAAAGTAATAGAGAAAAATTCCATAGAGTTCAAGCAAATAGGAAAAATGAATTCTTATTTTGGAAGCAAAAAGCACGGATAAAGTGGTTAAAGATGGGTGAAGGTAATATATCATATTTCTCTAATTTTTGGCACACGAAAAAAGCCAAAATGTAGATACATAGGATCAAGAATTTAGATGGAGTTTGGTTATCTGATCAAGAAGATATTGAGAGTTAGACAGTGGGTTATTTTCCTGATCTACTTAGAGTAGAGTGTGGCTGCAATTTGGATCCTACTGGTTTCACAAATGACATCCCTTCTACACTTTCAACAGAGGACAATCGAATGTTGTCTGCTTTACCAACAGCCTCAGAGGTAAAACAAGCAGTTTTTGCATTGGATAGGGAGAGTTCGTCGGGCATTGACGAATTCCCAGGTGAGTGTTATCAAGGGTTTTGAAATTTGATAGAGACTGATGTTGTTCAGGCAATCAGAGATTTTTGGGCAAGGGTGCACATTCCCAAGAAAATATCGGCTATGCAAATTATTATAATATCAAAAATTGCTAATTTTTCATCAAAGATTATTGGCAAAGTCATGTCATCGAGAATAGCTTTATTACTTCCTAAATTGGTATGTGAGAATCAGAGAGGATTTGTCAAGGGGAGACATATCAGGGATAGTATTTTGTTGGGCCTTGGAGTATTTGCAATCTTTGAATGCAAGGTGTCGGGGTGGAAATCTAATTATGAAACTCGATACGTTTAAGGTATTTGGCAGTTTATCATGGATTTTCTTTTTCAAGTGTTGAAGAAATTTGGTTTTAATGCTCATTTTCTAAACCTGCTGCAGAATGTGTTGGGCTTCAACTTTTTCTCCATGACAATTAATGGGAAAGCTTGTGGATTCTTTCTATCAAGTTGTGCAATGTGGCAAGGAGATCTGTTGTCACCCTCTCTTTTTATTTTGGCAGCTGAAGTGCTTTCCAAGGGGCTAAATCAGATTCTTGTGGAAGGGAGCATGGGGAATTTTATCTCAAAACGTAATGGTTATCTAATTTCACACCATAGTTCTGCCGATGATATAGTCATCTTCACAAGAGGACAAAAGCCAGCTCTGAACAATTTGACGGATTTCTTGAATTATTATCAGTGTTGCTCTGGACAACTGATTAATTTTGATCAGAGTTCAATTTATTTGCCGAGTAACTCATCAATGGCGAGGAAGAAACTAGTGAAGGAAGTAACAAATTATACTATTAAGTCAATGCCTGTCATATATCTAGGTTGTCCAACATTTGTTGGAAGGCCTAAGATTTCCCATTTTCAGAGTCTCGTGCACAAGATTCAGCGAAGAGGAGCCGGCTGACAGAAGAAATTTTTGTCGATTGGAGATCAGGTTATTCTCATTTGGCATGTTTTAACTACAACTGTCACACAAGAGAACACAACTCTCTACGATCTACAGAATAGTCTTTTTGAAAACTGTTTTATCCCAGATTACTCTCAAAATACTAACTTAGGCATCGGAACTCTTACTCGGGCGACAGCCTACTCTAGTGACCGTTTTCTCTCTATTCTCAGGATACTGACTGCAAAAATCATCACAGCTTCTGGGGTGACCCAAAGTTCATTTTGGAACCCCATCACCATCTCTATAGTTTTATTACAAAATTTAAAATTGAGTGACCTCTTTGCCAAAAGATAATCAAATTTTAAATCTTTTAATTTAAAATTTTCAACCATATTTGTAGATAAAA
Organism: Parsonsia alboflavescens; assembly: GCA_028571225.1. NCBI lineage: Eukaryota > Viridiplantae > Streptophyta > Magnoliopsida > Gentianales > Apocynaceae > Parsonsia > Parsonsia alboflavescens. The sequence goes on from JAOXNR010005396.1 coordinate 12,981, forward strand.
ATGTTCCTTTTTAAAAAATATTAATAATAAAGAAGTAATTGAGACTTTAAACAGGAAAAAAAACTTTTTGTTATGTTGGCGTAATATGTAGCCCCCCCTAAAAAAATAAATAAATAAATGAACCCAATCATAACGGCAAGATGACAAATCGAGCATGATGATTGGCTTATATGATTTCCTAACAATAATAATGTATTGAAGGTTGACCACTTTTTTGAAAACTACCCACTACCTTATAAAATTTTCTACTTTCTCTCATCCCCAATTTATGTTGCTTAAGGTCTTCAATTTCGTTTTATAGTATAACAAGTCATTTTACGAGATTCGATGAGTTTTTATTGTATTTTTTATTTCAATTTCCTAAATAGTTTTATGGGAGCTTTTTTTTTTTTTTTGATATTTTGATTAAGTCAATACATTAATTATTATTATTTTTTTAATCCATAATGCACATACAAAAACTTTAAACAATCTAGATTATAAATTGGAGGTAGCTATTGAGTTAGTCTCTTTGTCTCTTTTTAAAAATTGTTCAAGGTTTTGGATCATAAGTCAAGATAATGATTGTTTTACTAATTAATAATACTCATATAAATTTAATCCTAATATATAATGTGATTAGAAAGGAAAAATTAAAAATTTTTTTTTATTAAATGCTCATCGGAAAGTAGAAAAAGACTAAATATGCTTTTAGGAATTAGAAAATGATTTCTATTTTGAGATAAAAATTTCTCTAAAATGCCTTTTAAAAAGAAATGACGAGAGGACTAGTTTTTGCTACTGTCATTAAATGATGACACTCTAAAATTTAGAGGAATTTGATTTATATTAGAACATAAATATTACGAAAGGCAGCGAAAGCTTACTACTTATAGCATTTCCACAGGTTAGAATGTTCTTGTATTATTTATTATACTTTCTTTTTATGTTTCTTTTTACCGAGTAACTTTGTCTCACAAAATGACTCGACACACCGTGTAAATAATATCCTTTTATTCTCTTTTAAACTTTTTTTATTTCAAGTGAGTGTCCTAATTATTTGAAACTACTCATTTAAATTAAATCATAATAATAAATCTCATTTATTTATATCCAAATCATCTATAAATCATAGATAAGATGATATATAAATTTCAGATATGAATATTACTGATTATTCATTAAATTAGTTAACTTTTTCTTTAAGCTACAAGCTAGCTTAATAAAAAAACACTCCAACACTCTAAATAACCTACTCTTTTTAATCATTTCTTCCTATTTCTCTTTCATTTTTTTATATTTTTATTCTTATATTTCACCTTTTTTTTTTTCTTTTATTTCCCTTTTTTCATTTTTCACTTTTCTTTCCTTTTTTTTTCTCCTTTTTTTCCCTCAAATTTTTTAAGAAAAAATTTAATTTTCAAAGACCACCCTATTCTTCCACCGTTTTTCTCTTTCGTTTCATTTCGTTTCATTTCTTTTTCAAAGACCACCCTATTCTTTTTTCAAAGACCACCTTATTCTAGAATACTCATGTTTTCTCACCATCGTTTTTCTTTCTTTTTTTTCTTCCATAACTATGAGACAATAACATTACAAGAAATAACCCTATTTGCCGTGGTGAAATCCGTCAAAAAATTCCCTTTTATCGTTGCTTTTCCTCTATAAAAAGAATTTTCGACGGAATATTTCTCTCGTAAGGAGTGTCATTGCAAAAACCGTTCTGGCGGATCTTTGAGGGAATTTCATGTGGTAAACTTCCCCACAAAATTAGCTAGTAATTTCCAAATTCTTTTCTCGGAGTAAATTACAACCAGGGGAAACAATTTGAAAATATTCTAATAGAACACTACAAAAATGTCGAGGTGGACTCTCACATATTTTTATGTGATATATTTGTTAATTATTTTAATTTATCAATTTATATTTTTAAATTCTAAATATAAAATATATACTATACAATTTTATTAAAAAAAATGAATAAAAACTATTCGAAGAAAAATTACCTTCATATCATACAAATTATATTAAGAAAAATTCCTAAATATTAATATCAAAGTCCATATTTCATAAAAGTAATACAAGAATTCAAATTCATGTTTCTAAATTCAAATTTTACTAATACAAGAATTCAAGTTTAAATAGTAAATTTCTAAATTCAAGTTTAAAAAACTTAATAAATTACAAATTTCTCAATCAACATTCAAGATCTACTGCCCTTTTAGAACTGCTGCCCTCACCCTCAATCTTAGATACATTGACATTAGCATCATTAGGAGTCCTTCCACTACTAACACCCTCAAAAGACTCAAACTCAATCTCCTCATCCATTATCTAAATCACAAACATAAAATTTAAATCAAAACTTTTAGAACAAAAACAGAAACAATAAACAATTTAGATCTTTATTCACAGTTGTAGTAATTCCTAACAGTAAACAATGAACAAAGTAAAAAATCAAAACTTTTAGAAATAGTAATAGTAAACCATACATCCTTTGGCAGAAAATTTCCAAATCGCAAAGCATTTCTCATATTGCATGATTCTTCATAACATTTCAGTTTTACTGCAAATTATAAAACTGTCATATTATCCCTAAATGAAATTGTAAAGACATAAATAACTAGACCAGCAATAGACGTCAACAACAACACTTTATTTTAGCCTACAATAAACATGTTTTGTTCCCCAACCCCAAAGAGAAAAAGAAGAGAGAGAAAGATTGTTTTTCAAAATACTGCAACCGAAGTAAAAAAGGGTCATGTACCAAATGAAGGCCTGGATGTGAAGATTACGGGATCATTAAAATTGAAAGTTCCTTTAAGCTATGATCTACTTTGATAATGCTAAAGTGGTACTCTGGATTGAAGCAAATTGAAGATTGGTGCATGAAGGCAAAATTAGAGCATTTGATTTACTAAGAATTGCTACTACAGAAAGGAGTTAATCTACAAGACTAATTAGGGTAGCTTTAAGTGTCAGGAATCAAGATATGGAATGAAATGGAGAATCAATGGTCTGGGGTATTGGATATTAGCCTAGTGCAGAAGAAATGAAACTTAATAATAAACTCTCTAGAAATACAACAATTAACCAAACCTACAGTCATTCACCCAAACAAATTATGGCGCAGAAATCATAAGGAAAAGAAATTCATCAATATAAGCCATGATTCTAACAACCATTACTGCTTTGCAAGGACCTCCAGGAAAACAGCATCAAACTTGCAGGTCAGCCCACCCTTCTTTTCACCACAAGGTTAAATCAATCAATTTCCAACAGCCATCATCCCTAAAAGATGCACCTCAATACATATTTAAAACCACAAAAATAAAGTTCTAAGACCTGAATTAAAAGATTGAATTCTCAGACTTAAAGCAAAGCCTGCAATTTGCAGAAGGAGAATTTTCAAGGAAAAGAATTAGATTAATGCAAATCCATTCACTTTTCTTACAGAATCCACTGACACCATTAATTAATGACCATAATTCACACATTCACTAACTGAAGCTCCAAGAATCGGTTGAACAATTGGGAGCTTAGATTAACGGAAAACAAAGAAATTCGGTATATGGAGGAAGAGAGAGTAGACAAGAAAGAAAGAAGGAAAATCCACTAACCTTCTTTTGTTTAAACTCCTCAATCAAACTTCTTCACAGCAAATAATCTGCAGATTCAAGTTCCTTTTGTTGGCTGGGTCTCCGGCCGGTGTGAGTTGCTAGTACGAAAGGTGAAAGCTGTAGGTGAGAGTAAAATTTGGGAGAGACTGGAGAGGTTGAAAGAGAGATGAGTTTTGTTGGTGGGATTTTTTTTTTTTAAAAGCCCCCATGGCTCACCTGACCAGTCCCTTTTCTAGTGAACCTAACCCATTGAAACCCACCTACAAAAGAATTAATTCGGCTCAGTACATCTACATGGGGGGCCACGGACCCCATGAACCCAAGTCCAAATTGACATCCCTACCCACCATACACTAAGTTCTCGTGCCCACTATACCATTTCTTTAATAAAATTTTTAATTTTGACGAATTTTAACTAAGAACTAAAGAAGTATTTGTTCATTTAAAAAAAATTCAAATTGAATATAGTATATTAGATATTAGACTTTGTTTATAGATATAATGAATTCAAGATAGACTGAGAATAAATAAATGGTATTTAATTTTACATTTTTATTATCCATAAAGTATAAAAATATATATACACATGAATTGAACAAAATGAGTTTTTCAAATATTAATGAGAGAAATAAAAAACCTTTAAGAAAAATATTAATTAAAAGAAGAAAGAAGAAGGGGAAAAAAAAGATAAAAGAATACTGTTAGTCTGGAGGAAGGGTAGAGAGAAAGGCGGGGGATGGTGGGTAAAAATATCTATGTCAATTTAAAAAAAAAAAAAAAAACTGAAAGTGAAGCCTAGAAGACGAATGGAGCGGAGGGCGTGTAGCACGATAGGGGTGGCTGGGTTGTTTTCATTTTTATCCAAATTGAAACCGATATTTCTTATTTACCCAAATCTTCACAACATTTCATAATTACTCATATTTAAAACTAACATTTCATTCTATAACCATTTTGAATTTTAATTTAAAAATAAAATCAAAACTTAACATTTATTTTCCTTTAACATGCATTTACTATCTTACCCCTCTGCATTCAACAGACACAACCAAACCCAACTACCCGTAAAATGAATTGAAGAAAGCACAGTTAACATCATTTATTTGATCAGAAGTTTTGAACCATAGCTAAGAAAAGTACTTAAAGAACCATTCCCTTGTAGGAAAGAAAGAAAAAAACCAGCTTTTTATGGTGTTCGGTTGTTGATTTTTATTTTTCGAAATCAAGAAGACGAAGATAGAGGGTGTTCGAAGGTATATTGTTTGGTTTGTTTCTTCGTTATTTTTTTTCTTTGGTGCTTGGAAGCCTGGGTTTGTTAGTTCTATATTGTTTATCTGGTGCATACTTGGGTAGTAGCAGGAGGAAGGAAGGAAAGTGGAATTGCAGAGATTTCCATCGAAGTGAGTAAATTTCGAAATGTGATATATTTATTTCAAGAAACAGCTTTCAAGATCTGATTTAGTTATTTTGAGACCCGAGATGGGGGCTTTTGAGACTTGTTTTAGTGATTTCAAGACACGAGATAGGGAGGAGAATTTCAAGGCACAAATATTGTATTTCGAGATAGATAAGGAAGGATATTTCGAGACAAATAGGTTTCTTTGTGTTATTTGCAGAAATGGATTACATGAGGATTATTGTTCACGAGGGTTCTCTAAGTGGAAGGGTGTGTACACTAGTCATGCCATCTAAAGTGAACTATGAAGATTTTAGAAGAACTATGGCAAACTACATGAAGATTAACTTAAACCAATTTGACATACAAATGTCAATTGCTTCTAAATTTTGTGATCGAAGTACGAAATTAATAGAGATTGATGGAAGTATGAAATTAATAGAGATTGAAGACATGTATGGCATCATGTATTTGAAGGGGGAAGGGGATCCTAAAGTTGTGGTCGTGAACGAAATTCAGAGAACTTATGAGGGTGGCATTGGTGGTGATATTGGTAGTAATTATCCATCCAGTCCAAATGATCATGCAAGGGAGGAATTTACTGATCCAAATGATGAAGCCAGGACATCCGGATATATTCGCACATTTGATAATTATGAATACAATGAAGGATACATTCGCAGCATTGAGGTTGATGATGATGATGATGATGATGACAATGATGACAACTTCCACAAGGGGATGAGACAAGTGATTTCATTTAAGCAATTTATACCGGACCCTTCTACTCAGTTTGCAAACACGGTCTGGTTGACGATGAAGATGTGTATTTTTCAGAAGACGATACTATTCCACGAGTGGGTTTTATAGGAAAGGATGTAGTCTTTAACAATAAGGATGATTTCGCAGCAGCAGTTAGTGAATACTCACTTAAAAACCAATTTCCATATCCTGTGGTGCGTTCGAATTAGGGAAGATTTGAGACATGATGTAAGAACCAAAAAGATTATATTTTCATGATACATACAAATTGTACAGCTAGATGCCAGATTTGGATTACTCACAAGTTTGTCTCGACTCACACTTGTATCTAATCGGTACAACAAAGCCTAAATAGGAGAGTAAGTTCAACAACGATTGGTCGTATGTACGCTGGTAAACTTTCTGTTGCAAAGCACACCCCCAAAAATGTGATTCAAGACATGTGGGAGAATTACGGTGTGAAGGTCAGACACACCAAGGCTTGGAGATCTTTACAGCTTGCAAAAGACATAGCCTATGAAACCCTAGAAACTCATACAAATAGCTACCGTCATACCTCCACATGTTGGAGCTCGTAATGTTGGGGACTGTGACTACTATACATAAGCAAGATGAGCAGTTTCTGAGCTCATTCTGTGCACTTGGTCTTTCGATTGAGGGTTTCAAGTACATGAGGCCCGTAATTATCATAGATGCAACACACTTGGAAGGTATGTGTGCGGGAAAAATTTATGCAACTGTCTGTGCAAATGGAAATGGGCAAACTTTTCCCCTATATTTTTGATTTAGCGAGGACGAGGCAACGATTCATGGGAGATGTTCTTGAGAAGATTCCGGACTACATATGGATTGCGGGATGATTTAGTTATTGAATCTAATAGATATAAAGGCATACTACACGTAGTGAAGAGAGTATATCTTGAGGTTCCACATGCCTTTTGCTACTGACATCTGAAGGAAAACTTAAAGACAAAGTACTAAAATCCTCAGGTTGCACACTTTTTTAAAAATGCAGCACATGCCTATGACAAGTGGACATGTGACTTCCACTTTGGAGACCTTAAAGAGATACACCCCAGAGTTCATCGTTGGTTGGATGTCGAGGTAGGATGCCCGGGTTGGTCACATTCATATTGTCCAAACAATCACTACAAGCAAATGATAAGTAATATCGTGAAGTCCTTCAACCATGAGATCAAGAATGCTCGGAAGTTGTCCATTACATCTGTGCATGAGTTTTTAGGAGTTTGTGTCAGGCTTGGTTCAACAAAAGTAAGGAAGCAGCAGCTACAATGCCAGATATTATCACCAAGCGGGCAGTGTAAAAAATTAAGGAAGAAGCTATGAAGGTCGACCTGGAAAGGCTGCGGATCGTATCCATTCGAGGATAGAGAGGAATATGTTGTAGGAAATCCACGAAATGAAGCAAATTTTGTATTGGATATAATCTAACAGACCTGTGGATGTCTAAGATAGGAAGTGGAAGAGATACCTACAAACTTGCCATTGCTGTTACCAGGTGAAATTAATTTTTGGTCCATTTCGTGACATATTTTGCTCATTTTTGAGACACATTGATTAATTTCAAGACACACTGGTGGAATTTCATGACACAAAGAGATACATATATTTTCAAAAAAGTTCCCTTTTCGCGACGCAATTCATGTGTCTCATAAGGTACCACTCAATCTCAGAAGTGATAATTATGTCTCGAAACATAAGTGGTCCATTCGAGACATAAGTGGTCGATCTCGAAATTAAAGCAAATTGGCTCTTTTAAAAAAAAAAATTCTATAAGCATGTAATTAGATATTTTGACAACTCATTACCTTAATTGTTTTTTATAGGGAAAATGGGGCTCATTATTACAGTCTATATCGTGGTCATTCATTTGACATGGAAAAATTGAGGATGACATATGTACATTCGATATGGCCTATGCCCTTGTATTCATCTTTGAATTCACTTGCAGGTATGGATGACGTGGTCATCAATCCTTCTCCTGGCAGAAGGTCTGTTGGAAGCCCACAAGAGACCCACTTCCTCTCTCAGAACAAACAATATTGTCGAAGGAAAAAGTGCTTCCAATACAAGAGAAAAGGACATAATAGTGTCATCTGTTCAAATGCTCACGATACAGAAGCCCCACATCCCGAAGCAATGTTGTCAAAATCGCGAGTTGACTCATAAACTCGCACGAGTTTAAGAGTTTAGGGGGTAGAAACATGTCAAATCGGTCTAAACTCAAAAATTTGGTTAAACTTGCTGAAATTGCAAGTCAACTCAGTTCACTAGATAAAATCGGACGAGTTGACCAAGTCCAAAAATTTAACCAATCACACAGCCATTCGGATTCAAACTTGGGCATACATAGCAATACCCAAACGCGTCTACCAACTCTCCAGCTAACCTCTTCTTATTCATTAGTTAATGTGTTTTATATATTTCCAGTTTTTTTATTAAAATTGTACTTTTTTACAAAATAAGATCATATGAATATAAATATATTATCCAGAGTAACACCCAGTGCTCATGGTGGCAACAAGGCATCAATATCTATATTCACACAATACAAATATTAAATCAATTACTATTGAATAAACCATAATTTAAACCAAGAGTTCTATAGAAAATGAAGTTAAATACCTCTGCTGCCTCCCACCATGCTATCTCTCCTATCTCAGGATCTCACTTGACCTAGGCAGTGACATAGTCATTGAAGACGCGAGATCCCTGTTCTGCTCCAGATGCTTTGGTCTAGTCTCACGCACCTCAGAGAATGCTTTGTAATTTGAGTTAGTTAAAACTCAATGTTGTAACTAGTGTAAATGAAATAGAGATCAATATTCCTTTTAAACCATGTACGTAAAGGTATGTCCTAGCAAGTGCGAAGTGATCTCGATAGGGATAAAGTGATGGGGCCTCCTCTGCCGCTTTTCGCAAACCCACCATGAACTGGTCCACTTGGTCATCTTGGATGTACTCCTGGATGGTCCTAACCTTCACGAGGTTAGCCCCGACAAATAACAGACTTCTCCCGATCGTGCAGCTATCACAAAAATTAAGTGTAGACTATAAAATGGGAAAGTTATACAATGCAAATTAGTCATAAAAAGAAAGTCAATTACCTCTCTGAACCTTCAGTGCTGTAGAAGGCATCCAACCGTGTCCGGTCTAGGGTGTAGGGCTCCACCATGACAGGCGGAATCTCCCTCAACACCCCCAACACTTGAATCGTCCTCTTCACTTTCGTCCTCGGCTTCGTCATTGGCCTAGAAGACTCGATGTGAGGAGTAGGGTCGGTGTAAGGTGATCTTACACCTGCGGCTAGGACCTTGGCCTGACGTGTACGACCTAGCTCCTGATCAAATGAATTACTCAATACAACAATTATTTTAAAATTACTTAATAATAAAATGAATGAGTAACAGAAACTAAAATTTATGATCTAACGATCTAAATTTTACCGGGAAAGTGGTGACTGGGACTATGGGAGATGCGAGGTCCAGAATTGGAGCCGGAGGAGCCAAGGGAACCACTAGATCCTTTGCTTGACAAATAGGTGCATCGACCTATTATTTAAAAAAGATAGGAACCATTTGTAAATTAAAAATTAGATAAAAAACATTAAATGAAATTGATACAGGTTTTCGAACCAACATTTACCTGGATACTGTTGGCTAGGACTGTGGGAGATGTCTTTACCTGAGTTGGAGTCGGAGGAACCCCTGAATCCTTTGCCCGACTAACAGGTGCACTGACCCATTTTGTAAAAAATAGAGGAACCATTTTCAAATTAAAAATTAAAAAAAATCAAAATCGAAATTAATACAAGTTTTCAGTACTACATTTACCTTGGTGGTGTCGTCCGAGACTATGGGAGATACCTGACGGGGGATGGCCATCGGTCGGACGAAGATATCGATGGAATGCATAATCCCGTCGGGCATGGGCGTAACTGGCTCTCAAGAAGGGGAATTAGGTAGTGGCGGAGCATCTCCACAATTGTCATCTCTCTCCAACACATCAAGCCACTCTAGGACCTCAGCCTTGGTCGTCCCGATCTGCATGAGCCGCTGTAGTAACCGATCCTCAAGCTGTAGCAGTATAGCCTCGACCTTGGCCATGGGTAGATCGGCCATCAGCGAAGACTATAATCATAAAAGCTATTTAGAATCCATCCGTAATTGTTTCGGGGGGTTTTATTTAATTAGGCAGATTTACATACCTAATGTCAACTCCTCTCGTGTCGAGGGGGGATGGGAGAGGGATGCCTGCTCCCCTGGTCCTCTGCCGAAGAACTCAACTATGCGGCCTCGCTCTGCGGACTCATAACCTAATCACAATGCAAGCAAAACAAGAAAGTAAATACAATCATGTTGGATAACATCGACTAATCTATTGCAATAACCTAAAATATCATGAGATACATACCATCCGCTAGATCTCGTTAGATTGATCGAACGATCTCAATCCATTCTCTCTTCAGCCGAATCTCGATCCAGACGTGGGATTTAAAATAAAATAAAAGTAAAGTATCAACGATCTTCATATTTAGCTTTATATAAAATTAACTTAAATTTTGGAAATTATGATTAGTCTAACCTAATTGAATGGCAGAACTGGCAATCCCTGTCCGCAAGCCACCCAGAATGAGCTGGGTAGATAATTACCCCAGCATGTCATTGCAATATGTGGGATGAGGTCGAAATCGGCCCAGTACAGCTGCTGCCGCTACTCCTGATCAGCCTCAATATGCGAGGACCTAGCATCGGCCTGTAATTGACAATTTGATTTAGTGATAATAACTAATTTATAAATGAAAGGGAACATTAATAGGGTATTCAGTTACCTGGTCAAGTAACTAGGGCCACTTGATTATGCTCCCAAGTTGGGGGCGTCGAAGGGCAAGGCACGTGGACCGTCGTGGATCTACGCGGGAGGAACCACATCTAGCAACAACCTTTGCGTCCTTACACGGCTGAGGACCCAGGGATGGGAAGTGATCATACGCCCACCACTAATTCAACATAAGAATGAAAAGCTTTCTCTCTCTAGAATGTCTAATCTCTCTTCCACAAAATCCAAACTTCCGCAGCAAGAAAGATGGCATCTGCTGCTCCGCCACCCAACCTTGCCCTACCGGCAACCGCAACTCCATGGAGAAAGGGCTCTTTCTCTTCTCTCTTCAAAGGCCAATCCAGCAAGGGCGAAATCCTAGCCATAATCCCGTTGAAGTCGTTGCAAGCTTTCAAGGGAGAGCCGGCTTTCTTCTTCGCCAAGAAGGAAGTCGCTAGCCTCTCTGCTCGATTCAAATTAGCATTGATAGGGAAGTTTTCCAAAGGGAAACCTACACTCGACAAAGCTGGTAAATCGTTCCAAACGATAGGGCTCAAAGGAGACTGCACAATTGGGTTGATTGATGCAAGACATATTCTGATTCGGGTATCTCACGAAGATGACTATTGTCGCTTGTGGTTGAAAGGAGTATGGATGCTCAATGGCATTTTGATAAGGGTACTCAAATGGACGCCTCAATTCCATGTAAAGGAGGAGCTGTCAACCATTATGGCATCGATCTCCTTCCCAGATTTGCCTATACACTTCTTCAAGAAGGATATTCTTCATTTGTTCGCATCCATGGTTGGGATACTTTTAAGATTGATGTTCCTACAGCAAACATGTCAAGACCAAGTGTTGCCTGAGTGTGTGTTGAGATTGATCTTCTACGCACATTACCAAAAAGAATTTGGATCAATCAGGAAGATTCAGGATTTTGGCAACCAATAATATATGAACACACGCTGCGTTATTGTGCTCATTGCAAAAAGATTGGCCATTCCCAAGATTTTTGTCACCTGAAAAATCTGACCTTGAAGGTGAAAAAGACCCCAGCAGTTACACAAACAGAACATCAAAACGCTCAGTTAAGAACCCACAGATCTGGACGATTAAAGATGTTGATACAATGGACCCAATTTTACAGCAAGCCGTGCAATAGAAAAATGCCACAAGCCAAGGCAAGGAGATCTGAAAGCAATCAGGTTTAACCAATCAGCTCAAATTCTAGGCACTGAGTTCATGAAGATAGCACATCAATTGAAAATCAGACAGCAAATTAGCCATCCCTCGGTGAAAATCCACAATCGAGCAACCAGATAAATCTAGTAGCAGAAGTTGGTCAAGTTGGATAGGAACCTGCAGGGGAACATGAGACACCAGTAGGAGATAAAATGAGACAGTCTCAGGATGCTCAAATTGGACAGCAGATTGTAATAGCACAAGAGGAATTGGGTGTTCCAGCAGCAGTCAATGATTCTGCACAAATCAGAGATGCTCACTCAAGCACATCAGGAGATTCTGCTTCATTCCAAGATGTGGTTAACCTAATCAAAGGGTACCTGCAGGAGGAAATCAAAGACAGAAGTGAAGCTTAATCGGCTCCACCTAATGTGGCAAAGAAGAAAAAGAAGTTCCCCCTTCGAATGTTGTCACGAGGCAACAATCCCGGCGTAGCTCTTCCTCCAATCAGTCGATATGAAGAACGTTTTAATCTAGAATGTAAGAGGTATAGGTAATTCTTTAGAAAAATTGAAATCTTATGTTTTGCATTATAAGCCACAATTAGTTACTGTCTTGGAACCGCTGGTGAATTCCTCTAGGATTGCTTCGTATGCTTATACACTTCAATTACCTAATTATCACTTGAACATGAATGGGAAAATATGGTTATTTTTGTGCTATGAATTGAATGTCTCTGTGCTGAGAGATACAAATCAAATGGTATCTTGTCAAATTGAAAAGCACACGAGATGGGAGGGAGAATGTATTATGTCTTTCTTTTATGCGGCTTGTGATTATATTGCTCGTAGATTGCTATGGATGGAGATGGAAAAAGTTTCAGCAATGGTTTCGAGACCACGGCTGTCGGGTGGAGACTTTAACATAGTGCAGAATTTGGAGGAAAGTTTAGGCACCTCTCCAGCTCTTAGACCTATAAGGGAATTTAATGATACTTTGGAGCATTGTGGCTTGTTGCATTTGCCATTTGTGGGCAATAGTTATACATGGTACAGAACTACTTTTCCTCCTCTAAGGCGAAGATTAGACTGAGTATTAGTAAATGAAAGCTGGCAAAGCACATTTCATAGCACAACAGTGGAGCATCTTCCCCGCATTCCTTCAAATCATTGTTCGCTACTGGTCTCTATAGACATGGTAGAAATTTCAAGCCCGAGAAATTTTTGTTTTCAATGCATGTGGCTCCATCACAAGGATTTCTGAGGTGTGGTTGAGAGCTCTTGAAAACAGCCATTGAACGGCAATGGGATGCAACAATTGGCTAGGAAATTGGGCAGATTAAAGAAGGCCATCAGGGTATGGAACAAAGGGGTATTCGGCAATGTGAAAACCAATGTACAAAAGGCTAAGAGCTTAGTTTATACATTGGAAGAAGTCTATATGGCAGGAGCTACAACAGCTAACAGAGAGGAACTTCACAAAGCAAGGCCTGATTTGATTTTTCATTGAAGGAATCAAGAGGTATTTTGGAGACAGAAATCCAGAATTAAATGGCTTAAGAAAGGGGAAGGGAACACATCATACTTCTAAAATTATTAGCATACTCGGAAAACGACATTGCAGATTTATAAAATAAAAGACAGGGAAGGGAATTGGCTTACAGACAAAGCAAAGATAGAGCAAGAGGCGTGAACTTTTATTCGGAGCTGCTATCAGATGATATGGGCTGTCGACAAGACCCATGGACGTTCACAAAGGACATACTGAGGGAGATGGATCAGGAAACCAACAAGGAGCTTTCAACATTACCAAGCTTGGAGGAAATTCGGATAGCAGTCTTCGGCTTAGATGGGGACAGTGCCGCTAGAATTGATGGCTTCCCAGGGAAGTTTTTCACAACTTTTTGGGAGCTCATTCATCCGGAAATGTTCCAAGAAGTTAGGGATTTTTGGTCCGATGTACGTATGCCATAGCAATTTACAGCCACTCAGGTTGTCCTAATTCCAAAGAAGGACAACCCGAAGACATTTGCTAATTTCAGACCCATTTGTTTGTGTAATTTCTCATCCAAAGTAATTGGGAAGGTAATTTCTCTATGCCTTGCTAAACCACTTCATAATTTGATTTGTTCGAATCAAGGGGGTTTTGTGAAGGGTCGGAACATCTCTGACAATATCTTGTTAGCTTCGGAGTTAATTCACTCGTTGAATAAGAAGTGTGTTGGGGGTAATATGATCCTGAAGCTTGACAAGTTGAAAGCATTTGATTGAGTAAAGTGGCCCTTTCTTTTGGAGGTGTTAAGGAAATTTGGATTTAGTAGCCACTTTTTCAATCTCATCTACAACTGTTTGGCATTTAATAAGTTCTCTGTAACCATAAATGGGAGGTTATGTGGCTTCCCATCTGCTACTAGAGGAGTCCGTCAAGGGGACCCTCTATCCCCTATATTGTTCATCTCGACGGTAGAAGTGCTTTCTCGGGGCTTGAGTAAACTCTTGTATAATGATGGTATATGGATCTTTATTACAAATCGTATTAGTCTCCCTGTCTCTCATTTACGCTTTGCAGATGATATCATTATTTTCACATGAGGGCTGAAAAAGGGACTCTAATTGCTGATAGATTTTCTCGGCTTTTATCAAGATTGGTAGGAGCAGAAAATAAATTTTCATAAGAGCTCCATGTATCTTTCCTCTCACATTTCTCTACAAAGACAAGCGTAATTGAAGGAAATTACAAGCTGTGTGATTCAATAGGTTCCAATGGTTTATTAAGGCTGTCCAATTTTCCCAAATAGAGCAAAGATCTCATATTACGAACCTCTGGTTAGTAAGATCAAAGCTCGCATCAATGGTTGGCAGAGCAAAATACTTATCACCCGGGGGAAGGCTAATACTAATCAAGCACGTCCTGTCAGCAATGTCCGCCTACTTGTTGGTTGTTACAAATCCTCCTCAGCAAGTCATTCTACAATTTGAACGGTAGTTTGCATACTTTTTCTAGGGCCACTCGGAGTTTGGTAGTAATCGACATTGGTGCACATAGAGCAGCATAGCCCAGCCATATGACAGAGGTGGATTGGCTGTATCATCCCTAAGTAGAGAAATTACAGCTTATGATTTCAAGCTTTGGTGGAAGTTTCGGTCTTCCAACTCATTGTGGGCTCGTTAGCTCAAGATGAAGTATGGCTTCCAGCAAGGAAAGGGGCTGGTTACAAAGGGATCGAGAGAATGGAAAAGGATGCTGCAAGCATGGGAATGGGCTAAGCCTCTAATAGTTCAAGAAGTTGGCAATGGGACTATGGTTTACATATGGAATCTGTCCACACATGGTCGGTTTAACATTTTGGAATGCATTCGACTTTAGAGGAGGAGGAATTGAGTGATAGCAATATAGACAATTTTTTCCACCAGCACATACCTCTCTCATGGTCCATCTTCATGTGGAAACTAAGCAAGCACTTCTTGGCAACGGATGAAGTACGGTCTCATCTGGGATATTAGTTAGCTTCTCAATGTCATTGTGTTGAGTTTGGGGAAACAATCGCTCATCTCTTTGGAGATTGTCTGATTTCTGTGGCTGTTTGGTGTCACTATTGCAGTGCTTTTGGACAGATTACACAGTTGGGGAGCACAATCAAGGAGATTGGGCTCCTTAGCTAAACTCATTCCAACACTTATTTGTCATGAAATTTGGGTTTCTCGTTGTGCTTCAATCTACTCTGAAAATACTAGTAGTATCAGGAAGGTAATACATAGGATTAACCGGCAGCTTTATCATATAACTAAGGCATACGAAATGCCTATTTTAGATAGATTATTTCCCAGAATGATCCCTTAGCAAGATTTAAGATGATTTCCACTACTCTTTACTTTGTAAGGTTGTATGGCCATTTTATTTCTTCTTTAATAAATAGGTAGGGGTCCATGCCTAACCCCTCATCTTTGGATAGTTTTATATTAAAAAAAAAAAATTCAATAAGAATAAAAAAATTTCAAATCATTATTTATAGAGTCTAAAAAACACCATTGATAAACGAATGTAATTAATAGTATGCAAACTTACCAGTAACAGCCTAGAGTTGGCACACAAGCGTCTCTTTGGGCTGTCCTCCTAGATGGCCTATCGATAGGAGTGCAACGTCATGCTCCACCCTATTGTTCCCCATGGGAATGACTCTATAGCCTCCACGTCGTCCAACATCCTCCATACATAAAAAGTAATGACTCCAATCGACTCTCGGGTCAATATCTAGTGACCTATGTGAAAGGGGAATAAACCTTGAATCTACAGAGAAACGAGATCCAATTTCCAAAATAAAATTTTACACACATGAGAATGGATACATACCTTTTGATTATCTGAAGCTACAAATCTGTCTTATGAATTAATGAGATCTACTAGCCTTAAAGACTTCTAATCTATTCCCTATGATTAGTCAGGGTGAACAGAAGGGAATAGGAAAAGAGGAATCTTTACTTCTAGAGTGGCGATTGTGGAAAAAAGCAGACGTACTAAAATTTTCATTTCAGAAAATCACATCTATTCCGGAAGTAGGGTTCTGAATGAGTTAAACCTAATGACTGGGCATCTATGGGTCATAACCCAATAAGCCTCAATTTAATTAAAGGTCAAATAATTATTTATTGGATCATGGATCCGAAATAATTATCTTGGCCCTTTAACTAAAAAACTCATTATTTATTTTTAGTCTAAGCCCAACAATAATTAATCTTATGGACGTAAGTCCATATTAATTACAAGACTAATAAAAATAATTAAGTACTCATTTATTTTATTTAAGCCCAATCAATAATTATTCTTATGGACCTAAGTCCAAATTAATTATAAGATTAATAAAAATAAATAGCCACTCGTTTATTTTATTTAAGCCCAATCAATAATTAATCTTATGGGCCTAAGTCCAAATTAATTATAGGACTAAATAAAATAAATCCTTTAGAATAAAATTAATTCCTCTTTACTTCCCATTTTAGAATGGTATAAAATCACTCATAAACTATAGGGTTAGATTAGGGACCTTAACATACAATGCTTGAAGCTCCATAAAATGACCAAAATAACCTTGCTACATAATAACAATATACTTAGCCATTTTAAACATGTTCTATTATCACCATAAAAAGATGATGTACTCCAAGACAAATCACTGTAGAAACAGAAGGCTTGTTGAGATAAATCTCAAACCTTTGTCTTTGACGTACAGGTGTATTGACACATTTACCCTTTTATGTAACACACACTATTGAGCATAGTTCTGGTGTACTATCACCTTACTCAATAACATCTATTATCCTTTGGAATCTTGTTCAATCTGTTAATTCACATTGAATATTCACTAAAAGAATATTCAATACTATATTAAATAGTACTATAGGTCTGTCTTAACTAACTATATCAATGTACCTAACATGAAAGGCTATTGATCTCATACAAAAGAAACCTCACCTATATCATATTGAGGCACATTAACCTAGCTTCGTCAGACCACCAACCCATACTCATGTCATGGGGTTGTATCCACACAATAGCTACAATGATATTAGTTCTCTTTGCTTTGAGAGTACATTTGGAGAATTGTCATTGTGTGGTCCTGTTCTACGCATTCAAAATGTGCTAACACATGTAGTCCGAGCTCACTATCCAATGACTAAAGGTAAGTCACCCTACTTAAAGAAGACTAATGTGTTATGACCTTTATTCAATGGAATGCCCAATTCTTTTAAACGATCAAGAACAATTTCCTTATGATTTAAACTTCTGGTGATCCATACCAAACTATGCTGAACGTCCCAACACATAGATCACCTATTTAAATCAAGTTGGACCTTATTGTATGAAAAATATATGCACAGAAATAATTCAAACAATACATTAATTTTATTAAATCCAAAATTACAAAAAATTGGTAATCTTTTTGGGCATAAATCCCAACACTATGATGATGTTGTATGCCAGTCTGAGGGCATCATCAACAAATAGCTGTCCTATTGTCATGGCCTACCGCCTCCGCAAGACCACATCCGGAGTAACTGGATTGAGCCAAATCAATCGAGCCATGGCTCCATTCACTGTCGGTGGCCTATCAATAATACGCCTATATATTATACCATAACGTAAATCGGTGAGGAGGGAGTACTCTTGGAGGCCCAGTCGGCGTAACTGGCCTCCAATAAAGAATCATATCTCGTCGGGCCGAGCAACCTCCAAAATGACCTCCCATATAAAGGGCAGCCTGGGAATAGTACCCTCCACGATAATGGGAAAGATCCACCATGTATTCGAAAGGCAATATCCAAAAATGCTCTAATGCCCCATGGAGCCGTAGCAGAACCATAGTACGTGTAACGGTCGAATACTTGGCATGTGCACAAAGCATGTTCCCGGTAGGCACGGAGGGCTCGTCTTGGAGCTGAAGGGTATGCTGGGTGGGATCCATATCTCTGTAGCAAAGGAACGAAGGAAACAGTTGATTAAAAAATTTTCATACAGTTAAACTCGCTTTTTCCAACAAAAAAGTGGTCAACCTCTAGGATGTTTTGTTGTTTCGGTCATTCTTTATTTTGAGTGTAGAATGTAACATGATAAATGTGTCTCTCAAACCATGAATACTATCATGGGGCCATGTTTCCTTTGAGCACATGCACAAATGGATCCATCAGTGCTCTCAGTCCCTCTACAGCTTCATCGGTATTCTTACCGATCAATCTTGTCAAAGAAGCCTATCTTTATTTTGCAAGACTGCTTTTCCTTTTAGCATTAGAAGTGCATGTCTCGAGAGAGATGTTCTTGGCAAATTCCGGATTTAATAGGCACAAAATATTATATAACTCATCAGTATCAGAATAGGATGTGGCACATGGGATTGTCTTCCAGCCTATCTGAACTTCTATCAAACTCTTCCTCAGCGTGCTGTTCTGGTTGCACAGTGTGTGAGCCTCATCAAGTATCATAATGCCACACAACCGAAGGAGACCCTTAGATGCCTGACATTTTGATACTTGATGATGGTTACACAACACGCAAGCAATACAGCCTACTGGGAAAGAATTTGACAAAAGTCCAGACAGGTTGGAAAATAATCCTATCTGGCACATCCGATTTTGATATTGATGAGTTTTACAATACTTTGTGCCTTGTACATCCGAAATTTGACGGGAACATCTCTCTCAAGAGTTGCACGTCTGATGTTAAAAGGAAAGCAGTTTTACAAAATAAAGATGCGCTTCTTTGACAAGAGTGATTGGTAAGAATACTGATGATGTTGTAGAGGAACTCAAAGCACTAATGGATTCATTTGTGCAAGTGCACAATGGAAATATGGACCCGTGACAATCAGGTCTTGAAATACACTCTTTGTGTCCTTTACTGTAGTGCCCAATGGAGCCGTAACACCTTGGCAGTATATGTAATGGTCGAATACTTAGCATGTACGTTAAGTGTGTTCCTAACAGGTACAACGCTAATTGGAAAAATTATATGGAGAAAGAAGGGGAAAAAAGTTATACGTATCTAAGTCTTATTTAAAATTTAAAGTCTAATTTTTAGGAGAACACCTATCTCTTATTTATGATTTCAAAAAATTTCTAAATCTTTACCCAAATGGGTATTGCTTAATATAAATTAAGCTACAACCAAATAAAAGGATTTTAAATATAATTAATTATATAATGTATTTATTAGTACAATGTCATTTATTTATAAAAAAATATTAACACTAAATTATAACGTTGAAAAAATTAATTATCACTTTCAAATTAATTAATTAACTCTGAATTTCTAGACCCACTAGATTTCGAGACACATTGAAATCCTTTCAAAACACTCTCAACCCATTTCGAGACCTACTATTTCTAAATTCCTTAACCCAGAATTTCAAGACCCACTACTTTTCGAGACACACTGAAGTCTCTCGAGACACTCTCAACCTATTTCGAGACTTACAGTTTCTAAATTCCTTAATTCGAGACCCATTACATTTCGAGAAACACGGAAGTCCCTCCGAGACTCAAAGTAAACATTTCGAGAAAAATTCTACAAATTTCACGGAGCATACTAAACATTTCGAGACACATAGAAGTCCTTTCGAAATCCAAAGTAAACTTTTCGAGACATAATCTATAAATTTCTAGATGCATACAAAACATTTTGAGACATAAAGTAAACATTTCGAGACACAAAATTCAAACTCATAACCATGCATGATCCAATATAGTTAATCCATGATTTCAACAAACTACAAAATCGAAATTAAACAACACAGGCATTCAATGCATTTCAAAATTTTAAAACAAAATCATGTTTTCGAGAAACAAAAATACACCGTGTCAATACTGAAGCTTCGTATTTTGGAAACTACCAAAACTTAAACATTCTAGCATATTCGACACAAAATGAAGGTTCAAGTGTGAAGAAAACCTACCAGGAATGTTGTGTCAACGACGATGAGGTGATCGGCAGCAGGTGGAGTCATGCTGGCACCGTCAATGACTATGTTGCAAGCCTTCGGGCAACTTTTGTTAGGGAGTGAAGAAGAAGAAGGGAAAGAAAATGAGAGTGGAAGAAGGAAAAAAAGAGTTATCTGGTGAGTATTATGGTGGTGAAGAAGGTGGAATGTCACGGTGAAGATGAAGGTGAGGAGTTGAGTCTCGAAATGGGAGGAATATGAACCCTTTTTGCTCTATCTCAAATTGGGTATTATGGGTAAGGACGTAATTCCCATTTCTGATATAATTTTTATTACGCAAAAATGTTTAAAAGTCAATTTATGTATGGATCGAAATTGGATCAATCCATTTGCGTATATTTGGAAATTTCCTCAAAAATAAATGGACAGAATACAATGACTTAATGTAAGGTTGTCAAGTTAAATATAATACAAGTTAATATTCAATTAGAACTAAT
Source organism: Parsonsia alboflavescens (assembly GCA_028571225.1). NCBI lineage: Eukaryota > Viridiplantae > Streptophyta > Magnoliopsida > Gentianales > Apocynaceae > Parsonsia > Parsonsia alboflavescens. Next base: position 33,684 of record JAOXNR010005396.1, read on the forward strand.
GAATAATTGTAATTACACATTTGTATATTGATTAATTTTAATGATTTATAAATAATTAATTATTTAAATTAATTTTAATTAAATGAATAAATCATATTAATTGATTAATTAATAGTTATTGATTACTTATATAACGAGGAATCATTTTGCCCCCTGAGTCCAGAGAAGAACCAAGGAGTTTGTGGGCTTGGCAGGTCCGCTGGACATCTATATTTGCACTCGCAACTCTCCGAAAGAGTAGTTTGGCCTAAGAATCTCAAATATGATTTTTCTTTCAAATAATAATAATAATAGTAATATTTATCGTACTTTTAATGCTTCAGAATTTAGATATTAGAAATTCTAATCTTTTATATATACATATATGTTGTATTATACATTCCATATAAAGCCCACCGTTAAATCTATAACAGTTAACATTTAATTTTATTTTTAAAACAGAGTTATTCGTCAATCCAATTCTTAAATTATATCCTTTTGGTCCTTAAAGTTTTTTTTTTTTTTGCCTGTTTAATCCTTAAACAATTTATGGATTGGTCATTTTGATCCTTTTGACTAGATTCTTAAAAAAATCATCGGAATTTAGAATCAATAGTAGGTTGACCAAAATGAAAAAGATATTTCCATCATTACACCGTTCATCAGATAAAAAAAAAAAAAAAATTACACTATCCATTTTCTTTCCCACACACACTTTTCCTCTGCACAAAAAACCAAATCCCACATCAGTCATCAATCTTCGGTAAAATGGTTCATTTCAAAAAGGGATTTGACAATTTCGGTGCATGGCTGCATTGCATGTTGCATCCTCCATTAGTCAAAGACCACCAGAACCATGACCGGTTCCATGACGGTGCCGGATGCGAACAATGACGACATTTGAAACAAGATCAAAAGTAAATAATTAATTAATTTAATATAAATATATATATAAAAGAAAAAGGTTACTTGTAACACTGGGAACCCATAGGGGAATGGACGTTTGAGCTCCGCCACCACCGCTGACAGTAAAATGGTTAACAAGTAAATTATTTAAGAACCAAACAAGTGAAAAAAATTTTATGGATTAAAATGGTCGAAGAGATATAGTTTGAGAATTAGATTGGTCAATAAATCTTTTGAAAAATAAAATCTTCAGTAAAATAATTATTTTTTGTAAATGTATTTTATATATTATACTCTAAAATGACAAATTAGGTACTAGATCAAATTTATTTATTTATTTTTTTGAAAATATTTAATCGTTAACTATAATCATAAAAGACTTAATATAAATATAAATACATATATATAGATATATATATACTGCTTTTTCGATGTTTATGTCGTCACACTGTGCAGCAGCGCAAAACAACATCATTTTTTGAATGGCAAAAAAGGCAAGAGGGGGAAAAACGATGTCGTTTTGTGGCTATCACATAGTGTAACCGAGCACTGCAGAAAAATTTTATAAAAAAAAAAAAAAATATATATATATATATATATATATATATACTGATTTGCTAAGGTGTGCTCCGGAGCCCGCCTTAATATGGGCTCCAACCGTTACCGTAACGGAATTCTTGCTATAGTGCTCATGCAGCCAACCGAGCGGAGCTAGAATTCCATTACGGTAAAGGTTGGAGAGCGCCTTAGCAAAACCATATATATATATATATTTATATAAACACACTAAAATGCTATAGAGGGCTACCAAGTATACCTTATAAAGTGCTCCAATTAAATCTTTAACGGTTAAATGTCTTTTGTTTTTAAAAAAATAAAATAAAATTTAGTCAAATACTCGGTTTAATTTATCCTTTTAGGATTTTGTTTATAAAAAAAAATTGAAAATTTTATTTTTTATATGAGAATTTTTTTTTGTTTT